>JAJTIZ010000185.1:0-63260 GCA_021365335.1 Phaeosphaeriaceae sp. PMI808 | reverse complement strand
TATATAGCCTCTTAGGTTCACTTTAAAACCCTATTTATTTCAGCCTACCGCACGATCTCTATTTAAAGGATACGCTTAGTAGCTATATATATATACACCGCTCTAATTAGGGCGTAAATCTATAGTTACTACTTATATAGATACTAGCTAGTAGTATCTAAAGTACTGTATAAACTAGGCGTAGAGTACTATATTTAGAGCTTATAAGTTATAAGCGTGCGATAGACTTATATTTATAAGCTATATTACCGCATACGCTATCTCTAGCTAGAGGTACTCTAGTAGTTTACTCCTATCTTCATTTTAATCATTTTTATTATCACCTCTTAGCCAGCTCTCTCTACTCCTCCATTTAGCTAGTAAGTATAAACTAGTATTAGCTCTATTTCTACCCTATTATCTTTACTCTATATTTATAATTTAGAAGTTCCTCTCTATAGGAGCGTTACTACGTCATTATCTTATACAATCCTATATAGGCCTAACCTATACTAGGCTTTAATATAGTTTATAAAGCTTTTAAACGCTCTTATTATCTACGTAATATCTTTCTATAGAGAGTATATAAGTAAAGCTTTCCACTAAATTCGTACTTAATCACTATTATCCAATATTCTTAAGAACTACTTACTAGTATATTAAATAGATCCTATACTACTCTCTAGTATAGCCTTAGTAATTACTCTCTTTTCTATCTTAAGATTACTTATTATGCATACATACTACATAATACTCGCATTTTAGTCGCGTAGTACTACTAATCCTTATATTCTAAGCGTTCTTAACTAGAGCTTATAGAGCCACTAGTCCTAAGTAACTAGATCTCTAATACTAAAGCTCTTCGCTATCTACTCTTAGGTAATTATCTAGGAATTAAGCCTTCTTTTTAGTTAAATCACGTTTAGTACAGTAGAGTAGAGCTTAACTAGCTTATATTCAATAAACGTAAGGTTATACTTACTCCTAAGTCTCGCTAGTATAATACTTATTTCTACTATTCCTACGCGCAAAGTTAAATTAAGTCCTAAGTACTATAGTCTAACTCTCTTAAGTAGAGCTTCTAATATAATATTCAGGTGAAAACTAGGTATAACTATAACATTATAGAGGTTAAGTCTTCTATACCTAGTCCTCTTACTCTATTAAGCACTCCCTTAAGTACTTAAGTACCTTTTCTAGCTACTAGGAAAGATTAGGTTCCTACTTCGACATAGTCGTCGCTTCTAGCTTTCACAAATATTCTAGGTACAAGGAGATCTTCTATATTAACTAGGTATACTACTACTCTATTATTAACAATTATACTATTTTAGAGTAGGTAAGAGTTAAAAGATATTATATTATATACTCTATAAATATTCTAAGGCATAAGCGCAGGGTTTAGGAGGACTATAGTAATAGAGCCTAGGTAGTTAATTATTCTAGGGCTTTTATCTATATAGCCTAACTCAGTTTAACCTTTATTAGCGAAGTGTGATGAAGCAAAAGATAGAATCCGAACTCTATAATTCTGCTTCCTTGAACGGTATTTGTACTGCGACACACCCCCCAGGAGAGCTGCCAATAGATTGCAGCTTCCTGATAAGAGCAGTTGATCTGACCAATTGTACGCTATAATTTGGCTACTTTGAGCTACTGGAGAGCGCCAACCTCCTTAATTGCGATCCCAACACTGCTTGGAGGAGCTTGATCGCTAATGAGGCTGTTGCCGAGCTGCGCGTGCAGTAGCGCAGCTCGCTTATGGGCACCCACCCAAGTACTGCAACCGTCCATTTATGCTTGCGCAGTGGAGACCGCGCGAACCGGGCTCATAACTGTGATGAAGCAAAAGATAGAATCCGAACTCTATAATTCTGCTTCCTTGAACGGTATTTGTACTGCGACACGAAGTAAGCTTTAACAGCTTTAAACTTCAGAAGCTCTATTTAGGAAAGGATAAAACTTTTTCAGCTTTAGTTTAATATAGAAGGACCTACTATTAAGTATATAGTTAACTCTCTTGTATTATATAGCTAGCTAGCGGTATACTATATTATATAGATAATCTAATGGCTTATTTCTATTAGAGCTTAACCCTACACTATCTAGAGCTCCTCTAAACATTATAAAAACTCCGCTACTTCTAGTTAGTCCGCATAAAGCTTAGTCCTATAATAGGGCCAAGAATATAGTTAAGACCTCAACTAGTATAAGCTCTATTTTTCTAAGCACTACTACTTAAGTAATTTATTAATTCATAGAACGAGCCTAGTCTAGGGCGATTTTTAGATCAAGAGCATTAAGGAAATCTTAGATCGCGAGCTACCCTTCAATCTCAGTAATTTTATAGGCTTTCACTTTTACGTATAGGTTTCTCCACTTAGTAAACTATATGTTCACGTTTTATCTTATATATTTCGCTTTATAGAGATAACCTCTATACTTAACGCGCACAAGTCCTTTTGCGGCTACATTAGTTGGTATAAACTCGTCTTTAAGTATTATAAGTAGAGCTTAGATTATCGTATTCTTTTTCTCGATAAGCGTTATCTTTACTGGGCCGAGGAGCAATAGATTAACCGTAGAATTAATCTATATCTATATATTATTGATTCGAGTAGTTTTCGCGAGCCAGAGTATAGAGTCTACTCTATAATCCGCAACCTGAGTTTTATAGAACTCTATAGCTTAGGCGTCGCTCGCTACCAATAGAGGGTCTAGTCGCTTTAGTTCCTACTTATATAGAATTCTCGTCTTTACCTTATTATCTGGGTTGATTTCGTCCTATATTCCTCTATTGAGAGCATTGAATTAGAGCTGTATGTACTATTCTAGCTATGTAGAGCGTCCCTTTAGGATGTACCCACTAGTGTGGGTAGGAATTACTTGATCTTCTATCGAGTAAATAGTGTTTTTTCTTTAAAAAGTAAGAGAGAGAGATAGAGTAACTAAACTTATGTTTTCCGCTTGCTCTATATGCGCAGTAGGGGGGACCGTACTACGATTCAAAGCGCTGGGCTCATAACTGTAATAAAGTAAAAGATAGAATCCGAACTCTATAATTCTGCTTCCTTGAACGGTATTTGTACTGCGACACACCCCCCAGGAGAGCTGCCAATAGATTGCAGCTTCCTAATAAGAGTAGTTGATCTAACCAATTGTACGCTATAATTTGGCTACTTTGAGCTACTAGAGAGCGCCAACCTCCTTAATTGCGATCCCAACACTACTTGGAGGAGCTTAATCGCTAATAAGGCTATTACTAAGCTGCGCGTACAGTAGCGCAGCTCGCTTATAGGCACCCACCCAAGTACTACTACCGCTCTTTTATGCTTGCGTAGTAGAGACCGCGCGAACCGGGCTTATAACTGTAGTGAAAAAACGAGCTTAGGAATAACTAGGAGATAAGTCATTGTTGTTTCTCTCTAAGAGAGAGCTAAACTATATACTAAAGGAGCGCCAGAGACTACTTCTTCCTGCTCCGTATTCTTACTATCTATGTATCCAATCAATAGTCCTCAGGATGCTCAGAGCGTTCGGCAAGGAGCATTTTACTCCAAGCTTTTAGCTCTCAACCATTTACTCTAAGCTTTTAGCGCTCGGCTATTTACTCTAAGCTCCATTTTTGTGACAATTAATAAATCCTAAAAATAACTATATCTCTTTAATATTCCTTAGTTCTTTCTATACTTTAACTACTTTAATCTTTTCTTCACTTATTTTTACTCTATTAATACTAATTATATATCTAAGGAATTTAACTTCTATCTTATACTATTTATATTTCTCTAGTTTTAGCTTTAGGTTATACTAGTCTAAGCTTCTTAATACTATTTTAATATATTATTTATATTCTTCTATAAACTATAAGTAGATTAATATATTATCTAAATATACTACGACGTATTCGTCTAAGTATTCTCTAAGTATATTATTAATTAATATTTAGAATATAGCTAGTATATTAGTTAGCCTAAATAGTATAACTATATACTTATAATAGCTATAGCGTATTCTAAACGCTATCTTCTATTCTTTACCTTCTTTTATTCTAATTAGGTAGTAACTATCCTATAGATCTAGCTTCGTAAATATCTTTACGTATACTAGTTAATCTTATAATTCTATAATATTTAGTAATAGGTAGTAGTTCTTTATTATAATATTATTAAGTTTCCTAAAGTTAATATATACTTAAGGTAGCTCTTATTTCTTTAGTATAAATAATATTAGTAGCCTACTAGTAATATTAATTCCGTATATAACCTCTTATAAGATTCTTCTTAATATAGTCTCTAAGTATTTCTAGCTCTTATTCTAATAGTCTATAGATAGGTCTAGAAGTTAGTTCCTTCTCTTCCTATAGTATAATTATATAATCCTAGGGTTAATACTTTAGTAGAGAGTTTTCTTCTATCCCTTCTATAAAGAGGTAACTAAATTCCTTATACTATTATAGGATATTAGGAGTTACGCGTTTCTCTAATACTCTTACTTTATAACCTAATACCTAGTTAGTATCTATAGAGGTAACTATACTTTTATTATATATTAGTTTTAAAGTAGTTAACTTATAAATTATCTTCTTATCTACTATTATATTCTATTAATACGTAGGCTTAGATCTATATACGTCTTTATAGTCCTTAAATAAGAGGTTCTAGTTTTTCTAATCAACTCTAGGATTAAACTCTTATAACTATAGTAGTCCTAATATAATATCTTTACTAGCTAAGGCTAGGATATCTAGGTTACTTCTATAGTTCTTCCTTAGATAGTAAGTATTATAGTTATCTCGTGCGTTACTACTAGTTCTCCTAGTATAGCTTTTCTATTCGCGATATAGACTAGATAGGGATACTCCTTCTTTATAGGCTTAAGTCCTACTATTTACTATATTTAGTAATATAAAGTTTATAAATAATCTTAAATCCAATAATACCTTTATCTATTATACTCCTACTATAACTAGGAGTTTAATAAGTTTTTCTACGTTAATAGCGTTGCATTCTCTTCTATTAAGTATATTCTAAAAAAGACTTATCTTATTTATATTCTCTTTTTATAAATCTATATAGGATTTTAGCTTCTTTATATCTTTTATACTTATCTTATAGATAGTATTACTAAATTAAGTATATATACCTTCTATTAATTAATATATTATTTATAGTTTTATCTACAGTTAATACTCTAGCGAAATATCCTACTTATTATTTATCCTATAAGTATTATTTATAAGTTACTTTTTTATATTTATTCTAAAACTATTTATACTTAGATTTTCTTATTAGGAAATATCCTAAGCCTATTTTATCTAAGTAGTATATAAGATATTTATTATAAAAATACTATATCTATAATAGTAGTAGGTAGTTAAGGTTTTTATAATATAACTAGTACTATAGGATTTTACTAATTAGTGTATTAGATATATTAAGTAGCTCTTAAGCTTCTAGGGTAAATAAATCTAGTTATAATCTTTAGTAGAGACTCTAGTCTATCTATTCATCATCTTACTAATCTTTAATTAAGTAGTAGCTATCTACTAGGTTCTAGATTTCTCCTATAAATCTATTTATACTATTATATCTTTACGCTATAGTTTTAGGGTTTCTAGTAGTATATAATATCCTAAGGACTCTAGCTTAGTATCTTCTATATTATTACTTTTCTTACCTTCTAGCTCCTAATTATCTTAGTTAGAGTCTAGGTAATCCTAAACTATTAGTAGCTTCGTTCCTAGGTAAGAGTGCGCGGTAGCGTTATAGTAGTATCCTCCCCTACTATTTCTATAGAATCTTTCCTTTCTAGTAAATTCAAGGAATTGAACGTTCTATTTCCTTATATTCCTTCTCTTAAGGTAGTTATACTTATACTTATTATCTATAAGTTCCCTTTTAAGACGTCTGTATATATTTTCCGCGCATAGCTTATCTTCTATATATTATTTATCTAGAGTTAGATATCCTAGGTCTTTAAGTTCTTAGTCTTATAGTTAAATAGCTTTCCCTTTATTTAGTATCTTATATACTACTTCCTATTCTTCCTTAGTATTATTACCTTACCCTTTAATTATATTAAGAGATTAGTCTATAACCTAATATCTCTTACCTATTTATCTCTTAGCTTTATTCTTTAATTAGTAGTCCTTTAATAGGTAGCCTAGTTTACTATAATTATAGTAGGTTCTTATTTCCTTACTATTATCTAGCTTCTTAGAGTAGTAATCTCGTGTTCGTTCTCTTAGGTTTATATTATCAATATATATATTATTAAGTCTAAAATGCCTATAATTACTATTAACCCTAGGTACCTTTATAACCCTCTAGTATCTATAGTTTAGTTAGTATTTCTTCTCGTGCATACAGGTTAGTGTAGCGTACTTATCTTTCGCTTTAAGGTGAAATTTGTACAAGTAGTTATTAACTCTAATTAACTCTTTAACTAGTTCGTTAAGGTTATTAATTATAGCTCTACTTCTTATAAGCTCTACCTATACGCCTACTTTTAATCCTTGTCTAAATATCCTTATAAGGGCCTAATTATTCTATTTAGTCTAGATTAAATAATTTCTAAATTTATTAGCGTAACTAGAAGCTAAATAATTCTATTATAGGCCTTAGATAGCTTATTCTATAATAGCTAGTTTATTAGCGAGTTAGAACGCTTATTATATCTTATTCTTAAACTTAATCTCTTATTTAAATATATTATCGCAACTATTATTATTATTATCTATAAATTTCTTAAGGTATAGTATAACCTATTTCTTAGCTTTTCCTCTTAAGTATATTACTATAAGTATTAGTCATTTATTATTAGGTACTTTATCTATTTTAAAGTAGACGTTAACTTAAAGTAACTATAATTTAAGCTTAGTATAGTCTCTATAATAGAGGTCTAGCTTCGCGACCTTAGAGGTTATAGCGCAGGTTAGTCCTACCTACTAGTTATTTGAATCTATTAACGCGTCACTTATTATAGAGGTGTTTAAAGTATTAAGAGTCTACTAAGATACTATAGTATCTTAATAGAGTAAGGTTAGTTCTTAAAGATAAAGTAAGGTAAGAGGGATTTAGTCTTACTTGGTTATAATAGAGCGTAGAAGTAATAACTTAAATTACTATACTATTATTAAGTTGAATATAATAAGCTATAAGAGTTTATTACCTATTATTATATATATAAGTTGTCCTAGAAGTCCTATATTATCCTAAAGTCCTAAAGTCTTAATATCTAATTAGGACTCTCTAGAATTCTAGTATATTACGTAACCTATATCGGTAGTCTAGGTAATAAGTACTAAGGCCGGGTATATAAGTAGCGGGGTACCCCTCTAATAGGATTATAATAAGCTACTATTACTCTTATATAGTAATTTATATATATATTATATATACTATAGAGGTAGGTAGCGCGCTTAAAGGTATAGTAGAAGAAGTTCTAGCGCGTAATAACTAGCTTAATAGGCTTAAGGATTTTAAGTTATTTATAGGAAGGTAGTACTTAATTAGTAGCTTATTAAAAGTCTATAAAAAGCTTATACTATTATAGTATTTTAATATAGTTAATAAGGTCTATTAGTACGCCTAAAGGGCCTTTATAGTACTACTCTACTATAAAGGCCTCCTCTACTAGCTCCTCTATCGCGTTATTATATACGTCTTTATCCTTACTAAATATAATAGCTTAGCTAATAAGATTAAGTATATAGAGACTATAGTAGAGATAATAATAAGGAGCTTTAAAGCTATAGAGGTAGGTAAGTAAAGTAATAGTAGTATTATTATTAGTAGTATTATTAAGGATAAAGTAACCTAGTCTTATTATGTAGATAGAGTAAGTCTCTAGTATATACTTAATAACTATAGTAATATACTTACTAGAGTAGGTACCTTAGAGTTATAGTAGGTTAATAGGTAAGTCTCTAATTACTCTAGTAGAGTTAGTAAAGTAGGTAATAATACTATAGAAGCTATACTTACTACCTTTTATTATCTATCTATTAAATATTATATAGATCTTACTAATAGCTATAGATAGGAACTAGATAACCTTAGGCTATATAAAGTAGAATAACCTTATTATAAAAGTTAAGATACTTATTTAGCTTATCTATAATACTACCTCTACCTCTAAATTAGTAAAGCTTATTATAGATTAAAAAGCTAGTATTTTAAACTTATAAAGTAAGTAATTATTATTAATAAGCTATAGTATAGTAGTAAGTTAAAAGTACTATATATTAAAGTTTCCTATTATATTAGTAGTACCCTATTAAATATTAATACTAGCTATAAGTACCTAGGCTAGTAATTACTAGCTACTAGATAAATTTATAGGCGTCTTTACGCTAATCTTATTAAAGCTATAGCCTTAGGAGGCCTACCTAAGGTAGGTAGTAGCTACTATTATTATATTAGTTATATTATATATACTAGGGCTGCTAGCGTTAATAATTTTATACTAATAATAGTATTTATATATAAACTAAATTTCCTATAGGTTACTCCTTAATATAACGCGATAGCTATAGTAATAGATCTAACTTTTCTACTATATCTACGTCCTTAGTAGCTTTATATACCCCTTTAAGTAATCCTAATTAATGCCGTTAAAGTTATCTGCAAAGCGCGCGTTGAACGTGTCCTTATTAGCCTTATCTAACGCCTTAGTTATAGTGATTATAGTAGCGCTACTACCTTTAATAGATGTAGAGATAGCGGCTTTAGGCTACGACTTACGTAATCGCGACTCGAACGTTAGAGTAGATGGAGATAGTAGCGACGAGGTAGTCTAGGACGCTCCTAGGGCTTTATAAGAAGACGGGCGGAGAGATAACTACTAGGTAGTATTAACTTCAATAGGCTAAGTTGCAGTGCCTTAAGCACTACCTCTAGCACTACCTCTAGCTTTCTTACTAATAGGTTTATTACTAGAAATAGTACTAGTTCAGTTACGCTTAGCGCGGAGAGGTATAATAACGACTATAATACTAAAAAGAGCTTATAGATAGAGATAGGCGGCTTTAAAAGTAAGAGAAAGTAGATAGGATGATATAGCTGCATGTATAGCAAGGTCGAAGGTTTTAGCTGAGTAAGTAAAACTTAATACTAAAAAACTATCACGAACTTTAGGACTATAGCACCTCGAGCCTCGCCAAAATCAGCCTAAGTCCTACTAGCTAGCAAGTTAAAGTGCAAGCCAATTAATCAAGCCAATCAAGCCTTCTCTCTCAGATTAACTTGACTGACAAATTACTATGAGAGAGATTGAATTGCTTGAATTGCCAAACTGCAAGCCCGCCAATCAAGTCATTCAAGCCAGCTTGATTGTTGGACACTCTGCAAATACCATCACTGAAGCCCTTCTTTTTGACACCATGATAGCCTGAACCCAAAAATTCAGTAAAGCGACGATGCAACCGTACTACCTTCAGCATACTAACAAGCCAACGAGATTGATCGAGAAATGATTGATTTAATATAGATATACGAGTCGTTATCAACGCAAAAACCCAGAATCTTTCCAAGCCTTAACATATCTAAAGACCGATTCCCTATGAATTGCGCCCACACTCCTCAGCGTCGCCGAGTGCTCTCGACTATGTGAAGTGTCCAAAATAATTCCCCCACATGACATGCGCACGAAATCGTTGTCAAAGAATTCAGCCAGCCCTGCCGCTGGGTTTTCCGAAGTTGCTAAACTGGGGGGAAATTGGCGAACCATTTGTAGCTATTCACGATAAGGAACAATGTTGGCCTTCGCAATTTCAGGAGTTTTGGAGAGCAGCTTGGTCATCTCGGGCCAGGGCTGCCCGTTGGGATTTTCAATGTGGTAGGTTTGGTATGGTGGCTGTTCACCCAGCAGCAATTCTCCAAGTGTGGCTTCGGCATCGTTGACCGGGCACTATGGTAGGACCTATAGGGTTATTGTTAGTGACTGTAAAGCTCAAATGGCAATGGGAGCGTGAACTTACGCCGCGTAGATGGAAGAGCACCTAGGTGGGCCAAGTGCTCAACAGGGTTCCAATAGCCATTGGATTTAGAGCCTGAAACTTGGCCGACCCTTACGGACATGGCACGAAAGTCACCGTGATATCGACCTAGTGTCTCGGCAAGCATGTCTTCGCAAATGAGTTTGGCGTCGGCGCAGCCCATGGGCAGAGCAGAGTCCACCCTGACCCTTTCCTCAGGAACAACAGCATTGCCACTATGAAGCTGGTGACAGCCCACAACCGAAACGAATGAGATAAATTGGAATCCTATTCTTACGTTCCCAGATTGGGGTGTGCTGGCGCAATCGTGGCACAAATCGATGAGGTTTCGCATAGTTTTAAATTGAGGATCAAAGCCTCGCACTTGGCAGGCCATACTCATAGCCCAGGCATTGTGTACCACGTCAGTGACGTTATTGACTAAGTTTTGATAGTTGGTGGAAGAGAGGCCCAGCATCACTGCTGAAGAATCTGTCTCCAGAAACTCAAGTTTTGATAAAAAGTCCATCGTTCATCAGATCTCTAAATTTTAGAGCTTGAAGTTGCCGAGTAATTGGATCTGAGCTGCTTATCCTGTTCAAGCATATGACTTTGCGTACATCAGGTTGAGCCGCAAGGTGTGCGACCAGGTGCGACCCCAAGCTGCCAGTAGCGCCTGTTACTAGTACGTGGCGGTAGGAATCATTTCGCGTGAGCTGGACGGTAGATTTTGAAGGAGCGCGGAAGGTCTGAGTGTGTTTGTGGACGAGAGAGTCGATTACCACTTGACGCGCACCTAAGTTAGCCCTACGATTCGAAGGGGGCGGGGGAGATATAGGTACCCGGCTAAGTGGTTGGCTAGAAGCCAGAGCAATAATAATGCGCTGAATGGAATTTTCAGGGAGGTGTCCATCGGTCCAGTCGAGATGGCCATACCTATTAGCGCGCAATGTCTTCTCCCACACATCAGATTGGGCAAGGGCATGCTGACGCCCGTCGTTGAAGAGCCACCAACCGTCGACCAGTCCGAACACTGAATCTATCCATGGCACCGCCTCAGTCATTTCTAGCATTACGGGGAAGCCATCAGGGCGAAGAATACGATGAATGTTTTTGATGGTAATGGCAAGACTGCGGGTTGCATGCATGCAGTTAGTGGCTAGTACCATGTGCTGGCTTTCTAGATGTTTGCTCGGTGGGGCTTTCTCGATATCGATAATCTCAAAATGTATCCAAGGGTACTCTTTAAATCGCTTGCGCAGCCCTGATACTAGCGAGGGAGAAATATCTGTAGCGGTGTAGCAGACTGGTACGCCTGAGCGGGCGAGGAACGGCAACAGCCCTGCTGTGGTACCACCTGTACTCGCACCTATTTCCAAGATATTGATTGGTTCCTGCTGATACTGTGGCACACGGGCCAAAAGGCGCTCCCAGAAGTACTTTAGCTGGTCAATCCATGCTACGTTGAAGGGTGACTTTCCGTACATGCCTGAGACAAGCTCTCGGCCCTCGGCAGAGCCAAAGATAAGCTGAATGGCCTCAGTCTTACCAGCAAGGCAATCTGCCAACTTCGTTCCGGTCAAACTTGTAAGTTTGTGATTATAAGAGTGTTCAGGATAATTGCGCAGGAGTTCCGGGAGCAGCTCCTCTGCAGACTTGCGTGGCGCAGGCACTGCTGTCCCAGTGACGGTATTGCCGCCAAGATCTATGAGACGAGCCTTTTCAAGCAGACCATACAGCACGTCAGCGACTTGTTTATGCTTGGGAAGATAGGTGATGCGACCAAATGATTTCCCAGCCTCCGCGGGGCGAAGGGCGCATCCAAGCTCTTCGAATGTATCGAGGGTGTAGACGACGACCAATTCAGTCAGTCTAGGCTGGACGTGATTCGAGTATCCTGCAAGGTTTCTTTGCTTGATAAATTGATCTGTCAGTAATCGCGTCTCGGTAAAAGTATCGGTTATTGAACTCGCAGAGAACTGTCCGGTGGGTTGGATACCATTAGTGTACAGATGCTTCCCATCCCTACGAGAATCAGAGACATTATCGAGGTAATCAATATCTTCGTCTACCGGTGTCCGTGGAGTGCTCGCTGTCGACACATTAGACACGTCACTGTTATCTTCAGCCCCCGAGGCGAGACGTCCGACTCTGAAACTCCGAGATTGGCCTGAATGCCATTGACTAAGCTTCGAACATCAGTCATATCCATGATCTCATCTAGCTCAAGCTTGGTGGTGAACTCCTTCTCTACTTCTCGGGCAACCTCCATTTATACCTGAGGCAGAGCCTGACTCAATCCATATGCTGGAGGGATAACGGGATACCAATCGCTGCACAGCATGGTGGAAGTACATAGGGTCCCTCATGTGAGAAGCGAAATCAAAAACCTTCGAGGACGGGCCATCGGGAGCCTCTCTAGTAGCCCTCTCAAACACAATGATGGGTTCGCGGAAGATAACATCTTCTACTAGCTTTTCGAGCTCTGGCAGAAGGGATCAACCAAGGAGGAGTGAAAGGTGTGGGTGACCTCTAATGGCTTCACCTTGATGGAGGGTTGGCTGAAATGCTTTCACTCAGAAGCTCAACAGCTTTGGTTGAGCCAGCAAGGGTGAAACTGTAAGAATTATTATAACAGGCGATGCCAACTGCCGGTCCTTCGGGATTTTCTATGTTGCCGCTCTAGTGTCTCTAAATCGCTGTCAACGGCTAACATGCGACCACGGTCATGGCTCCATAGTTTCTCGATAGCTCGTGCGCGACCGGCAATAACCTTTAACGTATCCTTGACAGATAGTGTTCCTGAGACGCACAGGGCTGTTAGTTCGCCAAAACTATGGCCAATTACAGCTGCGACTTGCACTCCACTATCAATCCAGCTACGCGCGAGTGCATACTGGAGTGCGAACTGCATTGTCTGTAACTCAACTATGCTGGGAAGATGCCACCAAGGCTAGGCTTGAGACATGTCTGCTGGCAATAGTCTAAGTGAGTTTGTAATAGCTTGAAGTTGTCGTAGGCTTCCCGCTCGAGGTCTATGAAATTTGATCTTTGTCCTCCAAAGCACAAAATCACGGGACGTGAGGACTCCGTATGATTGATGTCAATTCACCACCACGTCCTTCAGCAAACGTGGACAACTTGGCCTCGAGCTCGTCAACTGTGGTGTAGCCAAAGATTAGTGCACTTCCGAGAGAACGGTTTGACTGGCGGGACAAGTAAAACGATAAGTTGGCAACGATGAATCGGCTGTCATTTGCCGGCCTGGATCGGAGAAATCGGAGAAACTTTGTCGCGTAAGCTTGCAAGGATCTCGCATCAATGCCAGAGAACCAGAAAGGATGTCGATGTTGTGAGGTGGGGGTTGTTGTACGCGTTTCACCCACTTTTACGCCTGTGACAACAATCGACGCGTTGGAACCAGACGCTCCATAATTATTAAGAAGGGCCGCGCGGAAGTCTGAATCCCATGGCTTGAGCCGCGTTTGGATTTCAATATTGTCGGACGGGGAGGCTTTGAGTCTGGCGCTAATCATTCGGAAGCTAGGCTGAGGAGGGATCGCGCCATGATAGAGCATCAACATCAACTTGATGAGGGCAGCTATACCAGATGCACACTCCAGATGGCCGATGAGTCCTTTTACCGAACCTAAAGAAACAGGCTCTGCTCGGCCTGGTCCACCGAGCACCTTGCGCACACTGTCATACTCGGCCAAATCGCCGACTGCTGTGCCGGTGCCGTGAGCTTCTACTACTGATATTTGCTCAGGACTGAGGCCAGCCTTGCGGATGACACTGTCAAATACATTCGATAAAGAAACAACACTAGGCGCAGTAATTGCTGAGCAGTTTTCGTTTTGGTTCACGCAAGAAGCGTTGATGACACCCAAAATCTGATCACCATCCTCAATCGCTGCCGAGAGCTTCTTCAAGAACACAGCTCCTGCCCCCTCACCTCGACAGTAGCCATCGGCAGCCTCATCGAAAGGCTTGCGTTGGCCTGTAGGACTGAGGAATGAGGCGCCATCAAGGTTCTGGTACCATTCTGGGCTCGTCATGATGCTCGTGCCACCGGCAATAGCAGCCTCGCATTCACCAGACAGAATAGCTTTGGTGGCGTAGTGAACTGCTAGAGCTGACGAGGAACACGCCGTATCAATCGTGACACTAGGGCCACTCCAGCCAAAGAAGTGGCTTATCTTTCCTGCTGCAAATGCTTTGAGGTTTCCCGTGGCGGTGTATGCTGTGGCCGAATAGGAAGCTACATTGTTTTCATGGTCTGCAACCCCAATACCGACGAAGCAGCCAACATTCTTACTCACGCCCGGCACATTGAGGTATCCCGATTGTTCGACTGCCTGATAAGCTGCCTGTAGAACTAATCGGTGCTGTAGATCGGTAGACACCATCTCTCGTGGGCTCTTCTTGAAGAACTTGTGGTCAAAAGCGTCATGGTCTCGAACAAAGTTTCCAAACCACTTCTTTCCGCCATCATTCTCACGCCAAACCGAGGTTTCAAAGTCAACACGGTCAGAGGGCACTTCGGTATGTTGCGACTGTCCCGCACAAAGCGTATCCCAGAACTCGTGGAGATCGTTTCCGCCAGGGAAATGACAGGCCATGCCAACTACGGCGATAGCATCCTCTTGTACAGGGCTCAGAAGTGCATTGAGTGATGTCGGATAGGTGCCCGACTCGAAGTCAACGTCGGCGGCATGTGCCAACAGAGGCCCCAGCTTGCCGAGGAACCATTGAGGCAAGAAGCGTTGGCTGCCAAAGGCAATCAAAGCCTTTTGCTTCGTGGTAGATTCGTGGAGCGCTGTGAATAATTTGTGCCAGTCAGCCTGGTCCGTCAACATTGCTCGGCTCGCAGCATGATGAAGCTTGCCCTCTACGCCGAACGCTGTGCCATCGGCACTCCGCGTGGAGAAGGCCAGTTGAGAAGCATCCGCGAATTGATACGAGGACTCTGTGTCGAAAAATTGCAAGAGAGATTTTGCCTGCTCTGTTCGCCCTCCACAATGAAAAGGTCCGCGTAATGCAGTTTCAGTGTATATAAAACCAGCGTTTTTCAATTTGTTTGTTATGTCAGCCGCATCAGTCTTGAGTACGGTGATATTGGTAAGCCGGGCTTCAGAAATGACCGACATGTACGCCTGTTGGAAAGTGGTTAATTTCGCTTCAACAAATATGGTTCTTAGAATGGCATACCTCTAGGAATTGCTCCAAAATTGTTCCCAGCTCAGCCTCTGCAGCCGGTGATGCCCATCCAACGGCTAGAGACTGCCGCTTCAGCCCTCCATTGTCGATTGCATCTTCCGCATCAACAAGCGACCCGATAGCCATAGCCATACGGATGGCTGGCGCTCCATGTTTTTCTAGTTCTGACAGAGTAGCAGAGCTTGCCACTGCGGCTGCGCTCAAAAGGCCAGTGCAGAGACCAATAGTCTCCGTGCCGTGCTTTAGAGTCTGTTCCAGCTTGTCGTTTAGCTCAATTTCTGGGTTCAGTAGTGTGAGGAGTTGCGTATATGGGGCTAGCTGGATGGCTACCACTAAAGGCGTGACGAGTATGTTGGGAAGTGGAAACGCGTGAGCTGGTGTGCCTGTCCTAACCCAATTGAGCAATTGTTGTATGGATGATATACCGTGACGCTCGGTGAGTTCGGCAATGCCTGATAACTTCTCCCATTCCAGGGGAAGTTCCTTTAACGTCTCTAGAATCCATTGCAACCGGTGACTGTTAAGCAATGTCTTGCGGAGATCAGACAGGATCTTGTTGTCGATATTGGGGTCCTGAGGTCCAAACAGGAGGGTAAACCCGTTGTTGGCTCCGGGAGCATAAAATAGTATCATGTTGAATGCTGATATAAAATATCACTAGTAAATCAAGTTGCGATTTGAGGATGATTCTACTTGTGAAGCTTCTCTGTCGTGCAAGCAACTGGCTTTTAAGTCATTTTCGCGTAGTAAAGAATAATCTAAAGACCTCTGTTTTGTCATCTACATTGTAGATATGCCGTGAAAGTTAGCGCTGATTGGGATCAGCAGTGAAGTTGCCCTCGTGTTTCGCCGACAAGCTGTTGGGAACACAGCATCCACGCCCTGGCGAGGCAACCAAAATCCAAGACGATTGTAATGTATTCTATCTCAATAATGAATGTGAATGTAAGCCAAGTGCCGAAATGTTAGCCCGTCATTGCTAGCGCACTAAACTTTAGGGCAATTACGTTTACGAGAGCTAAACTTTTGTGTCTCATGGAATGAACAAATTATTACTATCTAAAAAACCTTGAAAACTGTACCGCTTGAGGTTTCATAGAGATTAAAGTACTTGGAGATCCCATGGATACAGATTGGCTTCAAACATCTAGGGAGTCCGTATATTGGATGGTGTTGTGGGTGCGTTAATCGCGTAAGGGTAGATGAAAACCGTTTGCATTGTGAAAAATGATTTTCCGACTGACTTTGGATAGTCATAATCTCGGCCCTTATTACGCTTGCTAACCTATACAGCGTCTAGATCCTTGCGCTCACAAATACAAAACTCTCAACCGTCTCTAGCCACAACGACCTTTCCCTCCATAGGGAATGCTGGCGGACCCTTGGGTGCCTCAGTCACATTTATAGTAGACTAGAGACTAGAGCGTGGCAAACCGAACGGGGGCTACGGGGCGTGAATAAATCTCCGACTTGCTAGGAACAGCGACCTGGGCTGACAATTAGTGGCGCCGAGTGATGGTTCCGCCGCCTTCTACCCTGTTGGAGAAGCAGTGCCTCATCCACGTGACCAGGAACGTAGGGTCTCGTCGGCGATCGAACATCCTTCCGAGTCATACGCACAGATGGAGAATTGCATTAGGATATCTAGTCCTGATATAAGCACCACACCATCACCCATGCTTCCGCCTTGTATTGAGATAAGGTGAACTAGCCCCTGCCTACGGGCGTAATTAGTCCACGGGGTACATTTCATTTGAAACGACCCAGGCCTAATTCTGACTTTTGTTACGACCCCTTTTCACCGCATTTGCTGACCATGATTGGCATCAATGCCGAAGTAGCCTTGAGGTTACATCTACTCCCCTGGATTGCGGTCAAGGTCCGCGCTTCCCCAAAAGAGTGACGAAGTTGGATATCCGCCCGCTGCTTCCCATAAGACGAACCCAGGGAGCACGTCTCGATACAACTTCCTCTTATAGCCTGTCTCTCTGTGTTGAGATCTCATGGCTACGCCAATCGGAAGATGGGCTAAATAGGTAGCACGTGAATCGAAATCTGCTCCTTTCCCTAGCATTCCCATAGCCATTTTTAAACTCTAAAATATATTATCCATCTTGTCTCAATATTTCCTGGTTTCAAATTTCATATATGTACTTTTTTGTGACAAACACTCTGTGGCATGGGATTCTATTCTATCATTTTCGAAATACCTACTCCATGTAGGTTTCTACACATGAGCAAGCTATCCATGAGCGTTCAAGCCGGTTAAACATCCATTTTAGTCTCATGGCTTTCGATGAAACGATGATAGTTCATCAACTTTAATCTCCTTCCAGGATTGTTGTGTACAAGTATGCTTTGTAGGCGTAACATGTTCGCCATGTTTGCCATAACAGCTGCGTTCTCAGATGCCTTCGGTGTATTGTCAAGTATCCTCTGTGTTCCTAGTGAAGCAAAGAAATCCAAGACTCTGTAAGTGGGGCCAATTATCTCAAGTGAAGTAACAATCGCTTGTTATTTACAGAGGCGTTATATTGAAGCCTTGACCGGTTTTAAAGCGCGTCTACACAGTCCTAAAAGAGAAGAATAGAAAACATCAATTTCGATACAAAATACGGAAGATTTGGCGTGAAACGCTCGGTGACGTGTCGATACAAGGCCCCTTGAACCCTGCAGTGCAGTTGAAATGGACCGAGCCGGCACTAGCGATGGGAGCCAGATGCCGGAGAGAAGGTTTAAATAGGCCATAAACTCGGCACGTATTATGGTATAGCAGCAATGACAATCTTAACTTACAATGAGCGACGCCGCACCAGAGCGGATAAAGAATCGTCGAACGCATAGTGTTCTCGCTTGCGAGGAATGTCGCTCACGTAAGTTGCGATGCGATATGGACAACCTCAATGTGGCACGTGCCACGATCTAGGTATCTCATGTGTTACCAATGCAGCCCACTGACCACGTGGACCTAAGAAAAGCCATGTAAATGCTCTAAAATATCGCATAGGTGAGAGTTCCTACAATTTAGTAATGTTGGAATGCTGGCTAATCTCACAAACCCATTGGCAGCTTTTCTTGAGCGCCAGCTCAGTGGTAATACGGAAAACTAGGAGGTGAATACGGAACCTGATGGACAAGAAAATATCACACAAGCCTGGGAAGGAGCTCCCTCATTGTCGGGAGAGCCTGGGGATGAGAATTCGGATGAAGAACCGCCCATAACCTCCCAAACTTTACTCGACATTGGCGATCTCGAAACCATAGCTCTTCCCCGTTGGCCGCCTACGATCCTTGCATTGGATTTTGACAGGGGACGGAGTGGAAGCTTAGAGACCTTGCCAACGGTTCCGGGTTCCGCATACTTCTCCATACCCGGTTCTAACGGCAAAATACCCGGCCCAGCATTGCGCTTCTCACCTCTTGACATTGGTGCTGGTTCACCACAAAAAAGTTACAAGAAGGGGATACCAAACTTGCTTGCAAATTCTTCTGTGCTGCAGTTGACAGATCTGGAATGCGCAGATCTGTACGTTTCCAACCCCAGTCTATTGTTCAGTATTGAGCTAATCGTGCATGGCAGGGACGACCTGTTCTTCGAACCTGTGTACCCCTTTGCACCTATAATCAATCAATCTTGTTATTACGCACTCGCCAACCGTGCGGCATCCGAGCCAAGTGAAGCTTTTACTTGCTTACAGAATGCCATGCGAACGCTCGCAGCATCTATGGCCAGAGTGTCCAACAATCAAGCTGGCTTGAATGACTTGATTGGCGGGCTTGCAGTTTGGCAATTCAAGCAATTCAATCTCTCTCATAGTAATTTGTCAGTCAAGTCAATCTAAGAGAGAAGGCTTGATTGGCTTAATTAATTGGCTTGCACTTTAACTTGCTAGCTGGTGGGACTTGGGCTGATTTTAGCGAGGCTCGAGGTACTATAGTCCTAAAGTTCGTAATAGTTTTTTAGTGTTAAGTTTTACTTACTCAGCTAAAACCTTTAACCTTACTATACGTATAACTATATTATCCTATCTACTTTCTCCTACTTTTAAAGCTACCTATCTCTATCTATAAGCTCTTTTTAGTATTATAGTTATTATTATACCTCTCTACGCTAAGTATAACTAAACTAGTACTATTTCTAGTAATAAACCTATTAGTAAGAAAGCTAGAGGTAGTACTAGAGGTAGTACTTAAGGTACTACAACTTAGCCTATTAAAGTTAATACTACCTAGTAGTTATCTCTCTACCTATCTCCTTATAAAGCCTTAGGAGAGTCCTAGACTACCTTATTACTACTATCTCTATCTACTCTAACGTTTAAGTCGCGATTGTATAAGTTATAGCCTAAAGCTATTATCTCTATATCTATTAAAGGTAGTAGTACTACTATAATTACTATAACTAAGGTATTAGATAAGGCTAATAAGGATATATTTAACGCGCGCTTTATAGATAACTTTAATAGTATTAATTAGGATTACTTAAAGGGGTATATAAAGCTACTAAGGACGTAGACGTAGTAGAAAAGTTAGATCTATTACTATAGCTATTATATTATATTAAGGAGTAACCTATAGGAAATTTAGTTTATATATAAATACTATTATTAGTATAAAATTATTAACGCTAGCAGCCCTAGTATATATAATATAACTAACACAACAATAGTAGCTACTACCTATCTTAGGTAGGCCTCCTAAGGCTATAGCTTTAATAAGATTAGCGTAAAGACGCCTATAAATTTATCTAGTAGCTAGTAATTACTAGCCTAGGTACTTGCGGCTAGTATTAATATTTAATAGGGTACTACTAATATAATAGGAAACTTTAATATATAGTGCTTTTAACTTACTACTATACTATAGCTTATTAATAATAATTACCTACTTTATAAGTTTAAAATACTAACTTTTTAATCTATAATAAGCTTTACTAATCTAGAGGTAGAGGTAGTATTATAGATAAGCTAAATAAGTATCTTAACTTTTATAATAAGGTTATTCTACTTTATATAGCCTAAGGTTATCTAGCTCCTATCTATAGCTATTAGTAAGATCTATATAATATTTAATAGATAGATAATAAAAGGTAGTAAGTATAGCTTCTATAGTATTATTACCTACTTTACTAACTCTACTAGAGTAATTAGAGACTTACCTATTAACCTACTATAACTCTAAGGTACCTACTCTAGTAAGTATATTACTATAGTTATTAAGTATATACTAGAGACTTACTCTATCTACGTAATAAGACTAGGTTACTTTATCCTTAATAATACTACTAATAATAATACTACTATTACTTTACTTACCTACCTCTATAGCTTTAAAGCTCCTTATTATTATCTCTACTATAGTCTCTATATACTTAATCTTATTAGCTAAGCTATTATATTTAGTAAGGATAAAGACGTATACGATAACGCGATAGAGGAGCTAGTAGAGGAGGCCTTTATAGTAGAGTAATACTATAAAGGCCCTTTAGGCGTACTAATAGACCTTATTAACTATATTAAAATACTATAATAGTATAAGCTTTTTATAGACTTTTAATAAGCTACTAATTAAGTACTACCTTCCTATAAATAACTTAAAATCCTTAAGCCTATTAAGCTAGTTATTACGTACTAGAACTTCTTCTACTATACCTTTAAGCGTACTACCTACCTCTATAGCGTATATAATATATATATAAATTACTATATAAAAGTAATAGTAGCTATAGACGCGTACGTAGTATTAAAGGGTAATAAGTAGCCTAATACTCTTTTATAGATAAGATCTACTAGGCTTAAGGCTAGTAATTAAGTAGTTATTATAGAGTATATAGAGATACTAAGGCTACTAAAGTTTATAATATTACGCCTTAAAGGCTATAGTAAGGTAGGTAACTTTAGTACTATTTATAAGGTTATACTAGTCTTTAAGTACCTACTTACTAACCTTAAAGTACTTATTATACTATATAAGTATATTAACTATAATACTTACCTTAAAGCTCTAGAGAACTACCTTATAATTAATATTAGAGCTACCTAGAAAAAAGCTAATAACTACTATAAGAAGCTTAACGCGTTACCTACTTACTATACTACTATCTACCTCTATCTATACTATAAGTACTATTATAATAATACTTAGTAGGATAGAGTTAGTTAGTTAGAGAAGAATAATACTAGCCTTTAGCTACTTTAGGTAGAGTATAAGCTACTATAGTAGCCTCTACCTCGCCTAAAGTTAATAGTAATAAGTAGTATAAATAAGGTAATTAGCGCGTTTATTAACGCTAGTAGTAATAATAATATTAGCCTTAATAAGCTTAAATACTAGAAGAAATATAAGCTAAAATAGATAATAGAGTAGTATAATAAGGAGGGTAATCTAGTTAAATACTAGATAAATTTACAGCTAAAATACTCCTATCTTGCTAGCTTCGCGATTAATATTATGACTATCCCTACCTTAAGCTGTAACTATAAGCGTATATTCAGCGAGCTTGGCGACCTATTAGAGCCTAAGAGACGAGCGATTAGAGCGCAGCTATTGGCTGCTATATAGCTGGTAAGATTATGGGTAAAAGCAGGCGTTCAGCTGCCTCCAGATGGGACGGAGGAGGACGTTACCGACGAGCAGCTCACGGCAGAGTACTATCTATACGAGTGGGACGATCTGGCTAACTAATTTATATACAAAACAAACTTTTAAGCATCAATCTACTTAATCTGCAAGCAATCTGCAATCAAGCCAATCCCAAACGTTCACCAAGTCAAGCAAGTCAATCAGAGCTCTTGAAAAACACCAATCAAGCCAATCTTAGGCCTCCAGATTGCTTGGCTTGATTGTTGGAGACTCTGTCTATGGGTGGCCAATTCAATCATCTTTGGGCCATACTATATCAACACACCCGCCGCATGCTAGACACCTGGGATCGAAACATTTTAGATGAGACTATTCCTATCGAAATCTTACAAGCATGGCTTATTTTGGCTACCTATGAAATCTTGAAAATCAATGTTCAGAGGGGCTGGATTAGCGCCGCGCGTTGCTTTCGCTTGTAATATCTTTTGAAGCTACACGAGATAGACAATCCTGAAGGTCTGCCAACGCCGTTGTGGGGTAATCTCTCTTGTGTCGAGATTGAGGAGCGGCGCAGAACCTTCTGTACAGCTTATGCGCTTGATCGGTATGCCAGCCTTGTCAACCGCCTGCCAGTGGCTCTGCATGAACAGATGGTAAGATCTAGCTAAATACTGCACTATCTGAAGGGCTGCACTCATACCTGACTCGCGCTAGTAGATACTTACCCGCCTGCCGGCTCTAGAAGCTGCATTCCGCCGCCAGCAATATGTTGAAACAGATTTCTTAGCAAAAGCAATGACTAAGAATGGCAAACAAATCTTATCGCCCTAAGCCAAATCTATCGTCAGGCTTACGCTGTTCGCAGGCAGCGTCTATCATCGAAATTAGTGCAACGTGGAGCGTATCATCGAACGCAAATCACAAGACTATCTTGCCAGACATAGTGCCCTCGACGACATACTGAGCCAAGATATTCAGACCGCAATTTCGAGTGCCGTTGTCAATTCCGAGCCGTATGACTCCACCACTCTTTTCATTGATATGTTGTCGCAAGCAACTGTGCTTGTTCTCCCCAAGGCTTTAAGTTATTTGCCTCGTGATAAAGATGCGTGTATTGATATCCACGAAATCTATGGCAAAAAGGCGGCAAAGTCCGCTGAAGCACTTTACAACTCGACACAGAACGTATATCAACTAGGCTGCTTTAAAGTGAGTCACTATGTAAGACTTTGGGTGGGCTTGAACGTCTCTGATTCTAAATATAGGTACACCCATTCACCCCGATCGTATTGTTCATCAGTGCGCAGTTCGTACGCTCATGGAATGGGCTCAACGAGATTTCCACTATACAGTTCAAGGCCATATCTGCCGCTTTGTATAACCTCTGACCTACCAATAATTTTGCGAGAGCATTTCTGAGAGAATTTGAAATCGATCATAAAGAATGGATATAGTAGTCCGACGATTTCAAAACACAGATATAGTAGAATCCTTTTTTAAAGGCCGAATACATGCAGCAGAAGTAATCACAGCCATTTTAGATGCTCTGGCAGATTGCCAAAAGCTTGGGAATATGTTGTAATAACACTTTATATGACACTTATACTCTGTTCACTAGTCAGCATGAAGAGGGACACGGCCCATGGTCTGCAAACATAATAAAGAGTTTACTACGTACAATTTGTGCTTTGAAATCGTGTTATTGCTATTCACCTTTAGATATAGTTGCAATATTTCGTCCGGCGGAGTTTTCTGTCATCGAGAGTTTCAATTTATCTTTTACGAACATCCCAATGATCATTCTTCCATGACTACTTTCACCCAAGATGGCATTCATATGACGTATAAATCAATAGCCTAGTTTTTTCCCTGCCTCACCTCCAATAGTCTCCACCAGCCTCTGTCTAATGTGGTCACCGATCACAGTCTCAGTCCCAGACCCATCCAAAGCCCGACATTTGAGGCCTAGGTTACCGTTCATAGAGAATGGCGTGATATATTGTGACTTGGTTTTGTGATTGATGACCCTATGACGTGCACTCTTGTAATAGCCCCCAGTCCATTTCTGCATCATGTTCCCGATATTGATAACATAGGAATGTTCCAATGCTGGAACTGGGACCCAGACATGTGTTGGAGGATAAAATGCCTCTAACCCATCTCTACCCTCCTCTTGGAGCAAAACCGAGACGTTGCCAAAGTCGGTGTGGTCGCCAACTGCAACAGTGATCAGATTTGCAAATAGACTCGCTACTACACCAAATTATAGGACAAGGGACTATACGTAGGATGAAATGAGACATACCTCCATACTGGTTCTCGCATTTCAGAGGCTGTGATGCATAGTGTAGAAGGCGAAGTGGAGCTGATGGGTTATGGGTCATTTCATCGAAAACGTCGGGCGAGCAATTCCACTGGTCTGGAAGGCCAAGTGCCAAAATTTTGACTACTACTTTGACCATTTCAATCATCTTGCTGTGATATTCCATCATAGGGATGGATTCAGGCCACTGATTAGGACCAGTGTGAAATGTGCCTGCCTCTGGGGCGTCTGCGGGTATTTCGCAGCCGAGGATAAAACCCTTCGTTGGTTAGTGACATTCATTTATACAAACCGTTTCGGTAGTAACTGACTTCCTTTGTGTCTGGTAAAAGGCCTTCCTGATGCATCTGTAAAGCAGGTGGTTCATAACCACGGAAAGATTTACCCATAGCCTTGCCAATTCAGGTATCCATCTTCTCCTCCATAAGTAGCGAGAAGTAAAGTTTAGCGCAATCCATTACGCTTTTGCAGTCTTCCTCAAAAATGCCATGACCGAGGAGGTAAAAGAATCCACAAGTGGTGCAAGCCTCGCGCATTGCCTCAACGACTTGATTCATCATCTCTTGCGATACTTCTTCGTCCAAAAATGGACTGATATCGACAATCGGGATTGAAGCTGGAGGTTTAATACTACCAATTGCGATTGAAGAGTCTTTGTTTGTTGCTCTTCTCTCTCTGTAGATAATTAAATCTCGGAAATTCGATTCAAATCTCGCATACGAACTTAGCAATGTATGAAGGTACATAAGGAATGAGAGTAGACCATCACTAAATACTTATTGAAAAGAAGTAGAGACTAGCAAGCGACTGATAAATGCCGGGAGTCACCTGTTCCTTCATGCTTGGACACAACAAGCTAAACTTTGCTGGTAATTGGAGCTATCCGAAAATGAAAAAAGTTATAAAAGTTTTCCCGATAAAAACAAGTGGGTTACAACGATCAGGTGAGAATCTAAAGGAAATTGTAAAAAGAATTCAAAATCAATCCCAATTATCCATGGTGAATTGGTTTTCCAAATTGATATTTCGAAAAGTATTATCTTCTGTGGATTTATTATAGGCCTGGATATACTATTTAGTTCCCTCACAATCCAACCACGTTTTGCATTAGATAATACAGCAACTCTAAGAGTATTTTGTTCTGATTGTCTACTTTTTATCTGCCCAGTCATATTTCTATTAGACACGACACGGCTCAGCATGTCTGACAAGCACGATTTGCTTGTCCAGATCCCGATCCACGAAGACGACCTCGCAGCATGGGCAGAAAATCGTACTTCTCATCTCACACACCCCAAGCCCTATATAGAGGATGGTACTCTTATTTTCGGTGGTCCGACACTAGCAGAGCATCCAAAGCAGCCGGGAGACGCGATGAAAATCAATAGTAGTGTCCTGATGTTTCGAGCTGGTACCGAGGCGGATGTGCGTGCAATAATCGGGCAAAATGTGTTTGTTCAAGTCGGGGTTTGGGATCTAGAAACAATGGTGGTTACGCCCTTTCGGTGTACTATGAGGATGCCGTTTGCATTGAGTCGGGTAGCATATAAACTAACAAGTCGCGATGCTAGGCTCTATGAGCAACAACCCTCAAAAGGATTCATACTTGAATCTGGGGTTGCAAACAGCAGCAATCGAAGTGAGTTGCATAAACGTGGCTAGGATCAAGATTAGCTAAATGAAAGTCTTCATACGAAGCTCATTTTGACATTTGCATAATTTATACTATTGAAATCTCTCCCAGTCACTCTAGATTCAGGACGTGCTAGAAGTCTCAATATATTACTGGAAATGTGTATTTCCTTCATGTTTTTTTACCACCATTTACTAAAGCCTGGAGCAGGGATGTTCCCTTTTTAAGACAACTATCTATATAGGGGTACTGTTCTTTTCCAAAAGTGTTGATTAATGAATCAGTTTATCACGATGATGGCATATTATAGGCAGGAAAGAATGCGTCAAATTTCTATTCTAGAAGACGTAACGTAAAGCCAAATGCTAAATCACCCTCAGCAAAACTCAATAATACTCTCCTAGCTACGCGCTACCCGCCCTATGTTTTTCCAATGAAGAGCCATCAACGAGAGTTGGCTTTATCGCCGATAGTGCGCCGGTGCCAAAGGTGCAACCTAAGTGCTTTGGCCTCACTACGAAACAGGTGGATAGCTTTAAGCGGAAGGAGTAATGGCAGGAGTATAAAAGTACTTGCGAAAGGAATAGTCTCCCTCATAATCACCTAGTCAGGAATACAATCTCATCTCTTGAAACTCAATTCTTCTAAAATTGGTGGTTCAATCAAGCTATTCACACTCCTGATGTCTGAGTTAAGCAACTATCTCCTCACAACAGCACAAAAGGCCTAATCGCATCACATAAGCAGTAGAAGCCTGGCCGCCTATGCCTTCATATTCAGCTTTATGCCGTAGATTGTCATCCAAATCGCGGCGTATCCCAGCCCTGAGATAACAGTCGACACACCACCAAAAATCCACAATCTGTTCAAATGCAAATGATGATCGCGTCCAGTCAAGATGGCGCCACCAATAGGACCAATAATCAGAACGCCTAGCGCAATGATGGCATATCCCACCCCCACGCGCGTTCGCAGTCTCGATTTATGCTTGGTTAGCATTGCAAGGCACATAGGTGGCAGGCCGATGAGCGCACCGCTCATGAATCCAGAGATCAGGGCTAAGACAATGACTGCACCTTTCGAGTGGACAGCCATCATGCAAAGCATCAGCATACTTGAAACTAAAGCAGATGGTATGAGAAGGTTGAAAGGACCTATTGTATCCGCGAGCTTATTTGGAATAGTACGACCAAATACCGATGCGGCGTTGAAGATTGGAACAAGATAAAAGGCGAGCGAGTTGCTTGTGAACGTTCTGCGGCAGCATAATAGGACAGATAAAACAAGATGACAAAAAGGCCCATGTAGGCGATGACCGAGGTGAGAACAAAGGAAATGTAGGCAATGTCGGTAAAAGCGGTCAAATCAACTAAAGCGCAAACCTTTGGGGGCTGTATACGGAGCCTCATTAACGAGATCGGAATCAACAGAGTGGCGAGAGCAATGAAGCCAATGACGCGGGTGGTCCAAGGAAATCCGACTTTTGGATGAGATGATACAAAACGATAGGGTAAATAGTACCACCTAAGGCAGATCCAGATGCCGTCAGACCCATGGCAGCACCCATCTTGGTGGTAAAGTATTGTGGAATAATTGCAACGCAAGGAACGAACAGGCAGCCTGTGTCAATGCCGAAGAAAAATCCCTGGGCCAGTATGACTTACCAAAGTGAGTTGCAGAGACTTAGCATCATATGCCCGAAGACGACCAAGAACGTACCAACAAGAAGTAGAGCGCGTAGGTAACCACGATCGTAGATAGGGCCAACAAAAATGCCCACAAATAGTAGCAAGAAAGCTGCGATAGACCCAGCCCAGGAAATTTCAGACGAGCTCGCACTGAAGAGTTGTTTGGACTCATAGTATGTTTGAAGATGCCCCAGGTATTAAAATAGAGCATAAAGCTGCCTAGTACATCTAGCCATGCCACCGAGCCGCCATTAGGAGGTCCATTAGGAAGACTAGGGGTACTAGTCGGCCTAGTGTTTGGTGGTGCGCCATCCATCGCTACCTTCTCGTCAGAATCGGTAGTTTTGGGTCGAGGTTGCACAGCCGCGTTGCTCATCGTTGAGATATGTTGTCTTTGATCTAAGTTTCTTGATAGAGTTCTGGAGGCGTAAAGAGTGATGAATAGCTTTTGATGGTATTAATCTTGCGATTCAGAACCACACAGCGTTAAAAATGTTCATTTTTATGTGTGAGTGCTCGGTATTTTGATAAACCACAATTTCAAGTGCCGTCGAACATCGCTGTTAAAGATCGCCGTTGGGTTTTTTTCGGACTTATCGCTCGGATCTGTTTTTTGTTCGGCATTTTTAGCAACCGTAATTTTCCCCGTTGTTCAAAACACAGCGTGACTATTGAGTCAACATTCGGCCCGCGACGGACTTGTTGCTCGGGTCCGTTTCTTTACTCCGAGGTATGCACAAGCAGTCTTCTACGATACGATGATTCACTTAATTTTATCGTTAGACCAAGAATAAAGATTATTCAAGCCTGAAATGTTACTAAATAGCGGGCAAGAGGTGCTCAATGGACTACATATGTTAATTTGACTCTGGCTATACCATGGATTCGCTGCATTGGAGTTCAGCATGAATATTGATGTCACCAACCCTACACTACACCTGCCAAGAATTCTGTGTCTGCACGGCAGTGGGACCAACGCGCACATCTTACGTATGCAATGCCGGGTGCTGCAACGTATGCTTAGCCCATTCTTCCGACTCGTTTTTGCGGAGGCGCCTTTTCCAGCTGAGCCAGGCCCCGACGTAACATCAGCTTACAAGGATTATGGTCCCTTTAAGTCCTGGCTACGCGTAAGACCCCAAGATCCAGTACTAGATCCACAATTTATTGTGGAGAAGATAGAAATGTCGTTATCTACTGCTCGACTTGAAGACGATCAACAGGGTGGAACAGGAGAATGGGTCGCTCTTTTGGGCTTCGGTCAGGGCGGAAAACTCGCTGCTAGCATCTTAATGAATCAACAGGAGCTGCGGTGGCGGATGGGACCGGCTGCTGTCTCGCCAGTGTACCGCTTTGCGGTGCTTTTGGCGGCACGGGGACCACTGGTATGGTTGCACCCTAATTTATACATGCCCAAGGCGCTCATTTCCGCCTCAGGGCCAACTTTGGGGCAGCACAGTCACCAAAACATCGCTACTATTCAAGATCGTTTGAGGATTCCTACAGTCCATATTCATAGACGTGCAGATCCTGGACTTGAGGCTCACCAAAAGTTGCTCTATCAGTATTGTGACCCTCGGGTCGCAATACTTGTCGAATGGGATAGGCATCATCGCGTACCAATCAAAGCTGCCGATATTCAACCAGTAGTTGAAGAGATAGTTTTGACAGCGCGACGAACAGGTGTAATCAGATCTACTGCGGAATCTGGTCTTGGAATCGATCGTTTTTCGAAGGCGTATGGGGAGCCTCCGTTTTATTCGGCATACCATGTAGTTTAATTTCAGTGCAAAACTTATTCTTGAACTTTATCATTTCCACAACAGCTCGATCTATAATTGGGATACACGAATGAATAGCTAAAAATGCTAGAGATATATTGGGTAGATGCCCTGAGGAAAGAGAAGATACCAAGCGGCTAACATTCGACAAACGAGGGAATAGAATCAAGCGCACCAACCGGTTTCTACGTATCATCAATTATAAATAGCTATGCGTGTGGGCCTTTCCTGTGAAATATTGCTAAACAAAAAGATATGACCGCCGTATAGCATATTAGAAGGCCACCATGCAGTGATACCAACAGGAATATTCCTAGGAATGTAGAAGATAGGGAAGGACTTATCTGTTGGGAAAAGTCTCGGCCCAGGTACCCATTGATCTGTAAAGACTTTTTTTTCATTTTAATTTTCTTTTGGCAATCGTATTCTTTCACTGAACGAGTAGAATAAAAAGTTTATTACAAGCTTAATTTTGACGGCAGATTTGTTTAAATAGCTGAGTGTAATAATCGCGATAATTTTCGCTAAAAGACAAAAAACTTCTTCTTCAAAAAAAACTCAAAGTCCGGCCACTCAAACTCATGATATCCTTCGAGATGGCTCTTGCCAATAAGCTTTCGGTAGTGATTTCGGTTGATGCATGGTAATCATGCGATCGGAATAACCTGCCAAAGCTTAGTGGAATGTGATAACAGCCAATTTGAAATTTTCATTCCAAGCAAAAGCTATTACGATATAGTTTTTGTAGAACACGTTATGGGACAATCAATTGAACTATGGTATTGCGGCGTCTTGACTTTCATGGTCTCGCCGCAGACTGTAGATATAGTGAAAGAGAATAGCGCCTTGGCAGCCATCTGTAGATAAAACATCACCTGCGCACCTACAAATATTCATCAAATACTATCAAAACCCTACCTTTGCTCTTAACATGTCTGCAAATACAGCCTAGGACATGGTCGAAATTGCCATCATCGGCGGCGGTATTGTAGGCCTCGTACTTACTGCTGGTCTCACGCGAAGAGGTGTGCGCGTTAAGTTGTTTGAGCAAGCGCGTAACTTTTCCAAAATCGGGGCAGGAATTGGTTTCACAGCCAACACAGCCCGATGCATGGGACGAATCAACCCAGACGTTGTGACGGCATTGCGCGCAGGCGGTGCTGTGAATATTTCATTAGATGCGCAGGATCCAAACTCTTACTTGCGTTAGATTGATGGTTATGGCCAACAAAAAGAAGGTGATCCAATGTACCAGAAACCGCTGTTGAAGCTCGATGCTGGATTGGGAGGGTGGGAGACAGTTAGGCGAGATCGGTTCTTAGATGACCTCGTCAAAGTCATCCTAGAAGGCGTGGTTCATTTGCAGAAGCGGCTAGACACGATAGAGGATAATTTACGCATGGATAAGGTCCGCCTCACGTTCACTGATGGCTCTGTGGTCTAAGCCGACGCTGGTAAGTCTTTTTCATTGGAGAAAATATCGTATCTTTCGAGAAGCGAGCTTCTAGTCCAATGCCGGTGTTTGCACCTATTGAATGAGTAAGTTACATTTCCGCGCCGGGTATTACTATAAACGCTCACCAGTGATTATGACTATCATTTTGGCGTCCATTGCCAGGGAAAGCTCTAATACAGATCAATTTTTGTAAAGAAATGTAAGATCCGTAGAGGAAAATAAAGCAGTGGAGCAGGGCGTATTTGCGATGCTGAAAAGGTTTCTACAAAATAAAGAAACTCCGACTTGGCTAGGAATTAATTTTATAACCATTTTTCGTAACAAATGGGACTGAGGTTACAAAACATTGCATTAGGTAGTTGAATTTGTCTCTTATTATTATGGTGCCATAGCTGTTCGCCCATATCCCTTCATACTAGAGTGATTTTCATAATGCCGGTCATGTCCGAAATCCTTGTCATCACCTGTCCAGGCGGCAAACAATGCTCCCGCCTTATTCCTCTACTCTACAACAAAGGCAGATTCAAACTGCGCCTGGCGGCACATTCAAAAAAATCCGTTCAAAATCTTTTGAAAAAGCTACCCAGAAGCCGAGGTTGTGGAAGCAGACATCCGGTCATTCTCCGATTGTGTGAAATTACTTCACGGCGCCACTGCGATCAATGCTGTTCTTCCAAGCCTGTACTCACGCAAAAAGGAGATTGGATTCAACTTGATAGATGCTGCAGTTGCTGAAAGTCGCCGTGGGGGAAATGTATTCAAACATTTCGTCCTACGTAGCACAGGAGTCTTTTGCAACACGATCCCAAAAGCTATGTAGAGGAACGCCTTTTTCTGAGCCCTATAGATTGCTAAACTATAATAAAGCCGACCAATGTAGGTATAATAGAACCGGATACTTGGATAAGGCGACGTTTGCTGACTTGAAGCGCTTCACTAGTTCATGGATGCGTATCCAGTAGCCGCGCTGGCAGCCCAAGAGAAGCCAGTACTTGGAAAATGGTGGACACCAGAGCACAAAAACAGCGTCATATCTCTTATGGATCTTGCGGAAGCATCAGCAAAAGTCTTAAACGAGCGTGAGAGTCATTACTTGGCGGAATATCCACTTTGCTCGAATTTGCCTATATCCGAGGCGGAGATTGTCAGAATCATCGAGAAGCGTGTCGGGAAAGAGGTCGCAATTATCGCTCCTGCATTCGAGATAGGGGTGAAAAAGTTGGCCACGTCTCTCTACGGAAGGGGTCTGGCGGGAGACATCGAAATGGGTGAACTAGGCCTAGGTCTCGCTAGTGAGGGTGATCTGCGTGGTGATTTGGTGCGCGACACAGTCGAGGCGCTAATTCAATCCTACAATAAGCGGGGACTAAAGGGTAATCCAAATGTAATGCGATGGCTATTAGGGTGTGAGCCCACATCGGTAGCACAGTGGGTAGATAGTATCACTCTGCCATAAGGGTGCGCGTCATTCGATCCACACTCCCGGGCATTCGGTACCCACCACTTCCGCCATATCATTTGTATTCGCTGCACCCTCTGTGCTTACTGTACTCTCTACATTCGATTAGATAAGTAGTACAAGGCTTATGACCGCAAGTGCTTCATCCGTATGGTTTCTGCCGTTTCTGTTTGTAAATGTGGATCTTCTCATGGTAGTTGCATCGATGTTTGCAAAGGCTCGCCCTATTTTTCTAGTACACTCATCTCTCATTACAGTTAGATAGGTCCGGTATCTATACCACCCCTATAAAATGGGGGTTGACAGACTAGCAGAGAAAGTCGGATGTAACGGATGATCTCTTGACGAATGGAGGCCGCTCTAGTCGAGATGTGGTGACTAGACGTATAATGGACCTGGTAAAAATTGTGCGAGCTGTAGTTTCTGGATGCTTGAGTTTATTCTTATTGGCGTGTGAAGACCGTTTGCGAATGTAGCAAGTGGTGCGGTGCAGAGTCCGAAAGGTTGTGATATGAAGTGACGAAATGGGAGTAGAACAGCTGCCTAGCTCGGTGTACTAGGTAGAGATGGTGCATTAAAAAGCATCAGTGCAATATTGAGCCCTGGAAGGAACTTTCACTTGCTCACCGGGTGTAACCATTCAATGTACGTGAAGACTCGCTTCTTGTAACTATGTAGCTTCTGCAGAAACGTCGTATGTTGGCTACGCCTTGTATGGCTGCCCCGCGTGCGTTATTCCCGTGATTCGTGGCTTTACTGTTGATGGGATGGATAGTATGCGTTCAATATCAGTTGCGAAAAGTCATCAACTCCCTCGATCCTATTTCATAACGGTGTAAAAAAAGGCATCGATCAGCTGAAGTTTACACAGTTACCCTTGTGCTAGTCCCGGATTTCTGAAATCGCAGCTCCGAGAATGTTTGACCTTGTACACCTATTCGTAAGGCCTGTTCACTCATATACAACACCCACCCAAACGCATACCTAGCCAAAACCTAAAGATACCTAATTGAGCACGTAGTTTGTGTGGCATTGCTTGGTAGATAGAGCGCATAGAAAATGAGGTCCACGCGCAAAGCGATCGTGGGCTATCGTGGCCAGACACTCTGCCATGTAACCTATCCCATTGGTGGTCCGTGCCAAGCTTGCCCAATATATTTGACACTGAGGTTGGCTATTAATTTGTTCCTTAGAATAATAGAAACGTCATTCTATACGTGTTATTGGGTAACCAAAACTAGAAGGTTGGGTGCGTAAACTGTAAAAAGGCCGGGGCATCAGTATTGTCAAGGTGCGACTGCTGGTTCCCGTCCAGATGGGGCATGAACGCCGAGATTTCGATAGCCGTTCCAACGATCGACCCCAGCATTACCTTCATGCAATTCTCCTCCTATCTCGTGTTTCTATTTTCCTTCCACACTAAACACGAGTCGGCCAATTTTTGAGTGGAGATCCCCATTTTATATCCTTAGACCTCTTGGCAATGCATACGGGTTACGGCTGCCAACCTGTATAACAATGGTCTCGCGCCCGCAACCGTTGGCACCCGTTACCGTCGGTCTAACTTGCCGCCATGAGGTCATTCACTCGTTTTATTGTTGTACTTTTGTTAGGTGCTCAGCCTGCCCTATCGCTTTCATTGCACCAAAGGGTCCAGATGCAGCATCGCCTTCGAACGGAACAGAGGGGACAAAGGGCGTACTTCCTGGAGTGTATATCGTGGAGTTTTCCCGTGACGATGTCACCAAAGAAACTTTCTATGATTCCCTTGTTGCTGGAGGCGTGCAAGTCAAACACCGTATGGATCTGAGCTTCCGATTTTTTAAAGGTGTTTCTTTCCAGATTCAGGGTACAGGCTTTAACTCCAGCTCATCCAAGAGCAACGACTGGACATACGATATAAGGAAAAATAAAAATGTTCAAGGTCTTTGGCCAGTTCAAATCAGCGAACGCAAAATGCCAGATATAACGGGTGTTTCAGCGTCTCCGACTGCCCCAAGATCACTCCTGAAACGCCAGACCGGCTCGGAACGATCTTTCTCACCACACGTAATGACTCAAATCGACAAATTACGAGCAGAAGGTATTACTGGAAAGGGCTTTCGCGTGGCTGTCATTGACTCTGGTGTTGACTACACACATCCAGCGCTAGGTGGCTGCTTTGGGCCTGGTTGTTTAGTAGATGTGGGATACGATTTTGTCGGCGACAATTTTAGACCCGGTGTCACGCCCGCAATTCCCGATGGAGACCCAATGGATAATTGTTTCGGCCACGGTACGCATGTTGCAGGTACGGTCGCTGCACAGCTCGCCAGTAATAAGTACGGATTCACAGGTGCTGCTCCTGGGGCTAAACTAAGTGCCTACCGTGTTTGGAATTGCATATCAGGTACTACCGATGAGATACAGCTAGCCTCTTTTGCTCGTGCTGTTGAAGATGGAGCCGACATTATATCGTACTCAAATGGCTTGTAAGTCTCTCGGGTTATCACTTGAGTTTTGCATGATGCTGATTCTATACAAGCGATTCTGGTTGGTCAAGTCATCTACTGGCTGTTGTTGCTTCTCGGATAACGCAGTCCGGTATCCCCTTCGTGATATCTGCAGGCAATAATGGCGACTCGGGGCTTTACTCGACGATCAGCCCATCAACGGGCGTAGCTGTCACTGGGGCAGGAGCGGTGTCCAATACTAAAATTCCAGTATTCCTTTCACGAGGTTCATATACGATTGGATCGGACTCCACCATCAATAACACTGCGCTAAACTTCAGCTTTCTTATGGGCCAGCCAGCTTTTAGTCGCAATGTGACTCTTCCTCTCTGGTCCGCTACTAGCGCAAACAACGCTTGTCAGGCTTTACCGGATGACACGCCAGATCTCAGTAATCGTATCGTACTGCTAGAATTTCCTACGAACTCGAGGGAAACCAGATGTTATCCGCAGGACCAAGGGGCCAACATCGCAGCCAAAGGAGGACGACATCTTCTCTTCTTTGAGCGAATCAATTCGTACGTTCACACCTTGTCCTCTATTTTTGACCTATCATACTTAAGAAATATATCTGACGAGATAAAGTACCATTCGCGATGAAATATATGTTTGGGCGACTGGGATAGAGAGCATCGCTAGAGTGATCCCGTTCCAAGCTATGCAGTGGGATGTATTGCTCAAACAGGGATCGACCATTACCCTGACAATACCTAACATCAACTCCACAACCACTCATTTGGAAGAGATTGAAAACAACCTCAGCGGAGGGTATATGACAACATTTTCAAGCTGGGGACCTACTTGGGAACTGAACCCAAAGCCTCAATTGGCAGCTCCGGGCGAGAACATTTTGAGTACCTTTCCAGTAGCAATGGGGAGCTACAAAGTCATGTCTGGAACGTCCATGTGTATGTAAAAAGCTTAGATGGGCCATTGCATTTGCTAACGCATCTTATCAGCTGCTCCCTTGGTTGCTGGAGCCTATGCCTTGCTAGGCGAGGTATATGGCAAGATAGAGGCTGGTCGCATGCGTCGGATCTTAACCACAACATCAAAACCACTTGCTTGGTTCAATGGAACAGCTATATCTGACATTTTAGCGCCCGTCCCACAACAAGGCTCCGGCCTCATTCAAGTCTGGAATGCTGCCCATACGACAGCGGAGCTCAGTATCGATAACATTTCCTTCAACGATACAGATCATTTTATCAGCAATCGTAGTTTTAGTATCACCAACACAGGATCTGCCGACGCCATCTTCAAGTTGACTCATCGTAAGGCTGCGACTGTGTATACTCTGGGTCAATATCCGGCAGGCTTATTGGTAGCTTCCTTCCCTAGCCCTGTTGTACAAGAATGGGCAGATTTGAAGTTCAGCACTGAGTAAGATACTACATTATACTTCCGGGGAAATTATGCTAACTCAAACCTAGATCAATCAAGGTTCCAGCAGGAGCCTCGATGGACATAACCGTTACCTGCACCCCACCTACCAACCTCAATGCAACACTTCTGCCCATCTACAGTGGCTTTATTACTTTGAGTAGCACAGATACCACGTTGAACTTGCCATATCTTGGGGTAGTCGGTAGCACGCGAAGTACTCATGTTCTGCAACCTGGGTCGGTGTTCCTCGCAAACTTCAATAGTCCCGCACCTGCAGGTTCGAAATATACAATCCCACGCCCAGATCCAGCGAATCCTCCTCCGATCGATGAAGGAAATCCATCGTCTACACCAAGTATAGCTATGGTAGCTGTGCTCGGCGCACGCATATTGTATGTGGAGGTCCTGAAGGATGACAAAGTGTTGGGTAATCTAGCGGGGTGGCCTCAGTTCAGTTTATCAAGGGGAAGCAATCGAGCCTGGGTCAATGGGTTGCTTGCTGACGGCACTGTTCTAAATGAGGGTGCGTATCGCGTGAGGGTGCGTGCATTGAGGGTATTCGGCGATGAGAATAAAGGAGATGACTGGGACATCATAACCTCAGTAGAGTTCAGTATCGCGTATTCGTGAGAGATTGCTAGTAACCTTTAACGAGAGAGTGCAAAATCAAAATTTCTTTTAGGATCGAGTTACTAATCAAGTTCTTCATGAAATTTTCGTTTTGACCCTTGTAACTCAATCGCCAGCTTAAAGTAGCAGCCTATATACCTATCAGGTATAAGCGCGCAAGATAGCGTATGGCCCTAGGAGATAGGATCGCTTCAAATATATATTTCTTTTGTTTTCTTGGCTACGTGCTTGCGCCCTTGGTTTTTCGGCCTATGTTGTACAGGACTGGAAGGTTTAAAGGTCTGCGCATTTTGACAAAAGAGCTCCATATTACTCTATGTTCCAGTTCTAATCCTAAAATAAATGAAAAGATATTGGTACCAAGACATTGTTTACTCAGCTGGCTTGCTTACTTATCTTGGCATGTTTACTCAGCCTTGCGCGTTTACTCAACTTCGCTTACCGGTACGGTAATTCAGTCTTGAACTCTCCCTGTACAAGGTAAATGAAATTGGAAACTTACCTGATCAAAATATTCTAACCCCGAGTGTATTACGCACTAGGACTAGAATTGATCATCCTTCTGTGTATCCAATCACCTACCCAGTAGATTTAGCTCAGTCAGCGCGTAAGTCCACAATAATGTATCGAGAACGCATTATTTAATTAAGAAAATCTTGGGAACACTAGCCCAATTTATCATTTGACTTAATTGCTTACCACCTTTTCAACGTCACCTCTGCAATGCAGCCAACAATTGAATCGTCATTGCCATAATCTTTTGAGGTCTCAGCATGTCTAAGCAACGTGCATACTAATCATTTATCCTCTTTTCGGCTTCGATGTTTTGTTCAAGGGAATCGAAAAACTATAAGAATACTCTTTGGCCATGTGCTTTTTCTTATCTCATCCACATAGTCTATTACATTACTTCACTCGAGATCTCCCCAGCGTCCATTAATTTCACTTCATCACAGAAAATCAGGAAATCAATCAGAATGCGCTTCAATATACCTCTCGCCCAACTTCTTCCACTGATCTCTTTTGCCATCGCAGCACCTACCTCGGCACCCAGTGACGACCTGTCTCTTCCCGCTGTCATTGAGGGTCCCTTCCCATTCGAATTTAATACCACTACGGACCAGCCACCAAGCGACGGTGAAAACGACACCATCCATATCTTGGCTAACTGCAATGGCGGTGGCGACATAAATACGGCTGACATCGAAGCTCTCGCCAACAGCCTTCAAAACAGCAACGTTAACAACTACCTTCCCAAGCAGTCTGGCTTGTATTGGACGAGAGGCAGCACGAGAGTGTGTGTGCGTAACAATTATATATTTGAGAATACGCACGTGAGCAACTGGGAGGTCGGATGGGGTGCAAAGTCGGTTAGGAATGCGTGTTGCTTTAACCAATTTTGTGGTGGAGGTATGTTTAATCGACTGTTGCTATGTTTAGTAATCATTTTAAACGTAAGAAATATCCACTGACTGATAATATAGGATCTGAAACCGGTCATGGCGACTCAGGACTAGCTGTTAGCATTCGAGTCACCTCAGCTGGCGTATCATGCTAAAATTTGCGTACGTGCTGTCATAGGCTTAGGAGCTGACAGGATATGATGGGCCACATATTTCACGGTATTATCGACACAGATCTGAAAATTTGGAGTCACCTGGTGATAGGGCGTATCAACGACGAATATCGACTGTTCCCTTTATTTGGTAGCTCGAAGTACAATAGATCACTTAGTGGGCATTCAATTCTATCAGTACCATTTCCAGATGGGGCGCACGATGAGCATCATTATACACTGCATTTCAACCTACCCAGACCCCGGACGATGGAAATCTGGGCCTGTGACGTGCTGATCAGCGCGCAAGCTGGATTATCGCCTCTTATAGAAAAGACCTAAACAAGTAATGAAAATATATATAGTTTATTTCTTACTTAACACTCACAGTACTACTACCTGTTGGTGTTTTGTGCTTTCCCTAACATTGTCTTGGATTTGCCAAACCAAGTCGCATACACTTGTAGCCAATATTTCCGGTATTTGTATCAAGACTACAAATAACCCTATCCTTTAAATCTACCTGCATGCCCTAGGATAGTATAGCAGAAAGTCGATTAACAAACATCATAAAGAGAAACAAGGGAAAAATGCTAAATCAAGGAGAATAAGACGGATAATCTAAGGTTTACTCGTAGAACTAAGATGCATCGCACTTGCGAAGAGCTTTCCAGATTCTAAGTCGCAACCTAAGCTGTATTGCCGTAATTATTAGATACTATAAGAACCGCACCGTTTGCGTTAGGAGGCCTAGGAATTATTTGAAGCAGCCAGATATTACGTTATGCTTACTTGCGCCAATAGGGAAGTTCTAGAACGCCAGTAAGTTGTTTATTCCCTGTTAGAAAATTGGTGGTTTTTACTATTATATCACGATACTGTCTAATTTGTTCGTATAAGTGACTAGATATTCTCTACCTACTCCACTTTCCTCACCCAATGCATTCCAATCGTCAAAATCGCTTTTTGAGTGCTCCGTAACAAACCTTTATAAAGAAACGAAGCTGAGCTAATCGCTGTATATAGTGCGTTGGTCAAGCGTACATTACTTGCGAACGGAATACACATTGTTGACCCAAGTGCGACCCCTAGCGCGTGGTGCAGCCTCAAATTTAGAACATATAAACGGTCTTGACTTCGTTGGTAAGCTACATGCGCCCGCAAAGATTTTTGACACTGACTCGCTACCAACCTCTGCTTGAGATAAGGTAATGTAAAAGGATACTATGAACATGGCTGTCCATACTATTGGTGAAAATAACAAGTGCGTCCCAGCAAGCACAGCGTCAGCTGTACATAACTGTGAAAGATCTCTCGCTACAATGCTAGAGAATCCGGTCTGCCCAAACGAGCCACGAAGTTTGTCTAGCTCCGCTTTTTGCATGCAGACCTGGGAGCTGAAAGGTATACGAAAATCGATAAGTTACTGCCCTATTTAGGCCTAGTATTGTGACTAGGGCTTACATATTTTCGTGTTGCGCTATTCCAACGTGTTCAGCTGAACCTTGTAATACGGACATGTTATTGGTAGAAATCCAACCGAAAATTTCCCTTCGCCAATTTGAGCCAAGCCATTTTTATCTAGATTGTGACAGAATTTTACGCTGCAGCCAAATAACACAACAAAAGCCACTAGTTTTTGTTGTGTTTGAGTAGATCTACGATGCATCGTAGTGATAGCCCAGCCCCCTCGTAATAAACCCTGCAATTCAATAAAGCTGCGTGTAAGGTGGCTTGAGGCGTTGCTTCGCCTAATCTTTGAGAAGCTTATTCTGCCAGATACGCCTCATCGGTAGTCATATCCAAGGGAGTAGCTACATCGTAGTTTTATCCTTTAAGATGTGAAGAGTGCCTTTGATTTATCTATGTTAGTTACTTCACTGTTTCACTTCCTCATCCCTTGATAACTTATATGCTCCTATATTGATACAACACTTTGCAAGATGAGGCTGTTAGCTATCCTCGCTACATTCTTTTCTTTCAGCATAGCTGCTTCAGTTCTTCGTCCTCGATCTGAACAATGCCCTCCTATCCCCCAAATAGCTCCGACTGGCCAGCTTCCACCTGGGACCCTCTCGCCAACCTTCCTATTGCCAATCTCCCAAAAGAAGCCCAATAAAGCATTCCCGGGTGGACAATCAGCAAAGGTCACGCCCCATGACAAATGCACCCTCACCCGGTTCGATATACCTGCGGCTGCTAGGAACAAGACTTGCAGCCTAGTGCTGTTTCTTGGTGGCTGTGGCGAAGAGGAATATGAAAAAGGCCCCGGTAACATCGTATTCCAAGGCAACCTCGGGGTAAGGTACCCAGTTCCGGGGCAAACGACGTGGAACAACCAGCCCCCATTGAGTCCACCCTTCACGGACGCACCGATAATCAAACTTGGCACTGCGTACCGTCTGGGTGGCGGCCCATGCGACTACAAGACTGGTCAACCGTTTGCCAGCGTCGGGGGTAGCATCTGCAGCAACGATACCACGCTCTCATTCACCCAATCTCGAGGCGGCCCTGGAAAGTGCCCCGTCGGGTTTCACATCATCATTTCATAAAAAGGGTTTCCATAACCCTTATGAAATTTGGTAAACGAAGGTGCCCTAATAGCTCAGCAATGAAGGATGAAAAACCGGGAACTGAAATAAATTAATGAATTATTTTGTATAAACAAACACTCTTATTGTAACTCAAACTTGATGCAATTCTCCGAATGTGGGTCCTAATCTACACTCATTGGGCTATTCTGCGATTGATATGAGTTCTGAGTTGATGCGATAGAATCGGGTCGCTTCTCGAACGTATCTTGTAGCGCTTGCGCGCGCGTAGATTTTCATGACTTACCCACCAGCGGAAGGTGCATATCCGACAGATGTGTCTTGATGATGGCCATTGTTTTCGCATCAAGTGGTGTATTGAGTACTAGTGCTACGAACGCATCGTGACGCCATTTGGGCCTGTGCACCCTAGTACATTCGTGCACACATTGTAATGCGCTGTTGATTGTACATAGGTAGGTCATTGAACAAAACTCAACCATGGTTAGAAATTCTAAAAAAGCTAAGCGAGACCTATTTAACCTGTTATGGCATAGGTTATTGATACCCCCCAGTGACATGTAACCGCCAGGTAACAATCCGCATAATCAAGTCTGAGGATCGAGATCCTACCACACTGCCACCAAACAAGCCCTTGATGTTGCCTAGATTTAGGAAATAAAGTAGCCCCACAGGGATTCAAATATGCCCCTTATTTCCGCTTTTTGATTTCTACGAAACAATGCAAGCCCCTTGGATGTAATAACGCCCCGCAGCATATAGCCTGAGATGAACTATCGTGGAAAAATAATGTGGGACTTCGGGCTGTGTGATCCTGAAAGCTTAGTGATTGAGCTTAGCACTATTAGATATTCCTTTTGCACCTCCTATAAACCCTGCCTCCATTGGGAATAGAGGAAGTGCCTCTGAGTGTGGTCGGTTTTAATTTCCAGCTTTACCATCCGTAATCTACGACTTTTTATGCTATTTTATTCAATTCGTTTCATATTACACTCTTTTTGAAATGGAAAAGTTTATCTCATCTTCTTTCGTAGACCTTTAAACCCCTGTCGATATAGGCCATTGTATTGCCCTGGCTTACCTCACGTAAGGTTGGACAACTGATCTCTATTGTACACGGGTGGTCCTCTATATAGTCAGAGCCTAGTACTCAAATTATCATTGATGTGATAGGTGTCTGACAAGCAATACTGAAGACTCTTTCTTAGCAATTTCTTCAACTTCGTGAGTTCAAGGATAGTCAGCCTCGCCCTTACTTCCAATTTCATTTTCTAAGACCTTTTGAAGCTTGGTTTCCATTCGCGACAAGTTATGCCACGAGAACCCGGTATCAATTCAAGCGACTGACTCGAAGTTACTAGTATATTTGCACTCTAGGGTACTCATAACAATAATCTCATACTCCCAGTGAAGCGAATGGTAGGAGCTGGAATTTAGATCGTCATGTATGTTGTTGTGTAGCGAATGCAGACCAGAAGTTCATTACACAGGTCTCGCGGATCAAATTAAGCAAGCTTGAAACTAGCACTGGATGCATACTGAAATTTATCGAGCTGCTCGCCCAAGCTGAATGTTATGTGTGGGGTGCCATTTTAAATCGAAGCTACATAGGTTGCCCTGAATTATGCCAATAGTATGAAAATCTATTATGATTATTGATGAGTACATAAAATACGACCTTTGACAAGAGAAGTTCTTGTAGTTTCTGTAGCGCTATTGTACCTGTATCCCTTGTACTGCCCGATATTGCCTTCGGTTAATTGACCAATTAGAGGCGTGGCACAGTGACTTAGCCACACAGCAGGGGTAGTGTGGCATAGAGACTGAGCCATTACAGCGATTTATCAGCAAAGACGAGGGGTGACTCTGCCACATTTGTTGATTTGTCAATTAACCGAAGGTTACAAGTTTTGGTGGGGCGTGCAGCATCCGTTCATTATAATTAGGATGTCCCTACGGCGTTAGGCGACCAGACCTATTCGTCGGAACACCGTCTGAAGCTGTTGTATTACCTAGTGGTAGTAGGGAATTGGGGTTGTCCAATAGGGTGTCACGGAAGGTAGTTTCAAGATTAATCTTCCGTTGTTTCACATTTCGGGGTCCGCTTCCGACGCGGTGAGAGTTACACGCGACCCGAGCTACATCTGCCGCTAGTTCTGCCGTTCTGAGTGCAATGTTTCTTTAAACCACGGTCACTGTAAGCGAAAGCGATCGCAGTATTTAAGCAGCTGAACGCGCTTTGGCAGTATAGTTAGCTGGAAAACAAAGAACATCAATTGAAAAATATCGTCACATCCGAAATTCGACATGTCAGTTGTTCGTTTACCCCAAGGTTCCTACGTTGGATCCAGGAACAATGGAATCAACACCTTTCACGGCGTCCCATACGCAGCACCATTCTTGCGTTTCAAAGAGCCAACAAGACCAATTTGGACCGATAGAGAGTATGACGCAACTTCGTGGGGTCCTGTTTGTCCCCAGCATCCTTCGCGACTAAACATCGTAATGGGCCCTATCCCCATAAGCCCCGAGTCACAGGACGAAGAGAATTGTGGCGTTCTGTCCATCTATTCCCCCCAGACTGAAGAAGACTCGACAAATGGACTCCCAGTTCTTGTTTGGGTGCACGGCGGTGCATTCCTCACTGGCGGAAGCGAGATGTCGGTGTATGATGGCACCCGACTTGCTAAGGATGCTCAGACCGTAGTCGTTACGATCAACTATCGCTTAGGGGTTTTTGGCTTCTGCAACAATACTGAAGAGGAAAACCTTTCCGTGGGCACGTTAGATGTAGCTGCGGCATTCAGGTGGGTGCGGGAGAATATCACTCACTTTGGCGGAGATCCCACAAACATGACTGGAGTGGGACAAAGTGCGGGGGCCATGCATATGCAAACCCTTATAGACATTTTCCCAGATGTTCTAGACCGGGCAATTATATTAAGTTATCCCGTTGGGGTTGTTGTCAACTCCGAGATGCGACAACTGGTACGGAACACAGTAAAGGAAAATCTACCAAGTGGCGTAACAATGGAGTCTGCTACTACAGAACAGCTGCTTTCTGTGCAAGGGAAAACTGCTCAAATCCTTGTGGGTACCATCGCACCGTTTTGGCCGAACATCGACCCCCGAATGTATCAGCCGAGCAAAGATAGGAAAGAGATCATCATATGCTGGACAAAAGACGACGGGAATGCATTCGCTAGACTTGAAGGGAAAGATATTAAAGTGGATGGGCCAGAGAAAACAAAGTTTATGTTTAGAGATCCAGCTCTCCAGATTGGGAAGAGGTTTCGGGAACAAGGTCATGATGTGGCATTTTACGAAATTACCTGGGCACCACAGGAGTTTGATCTGGGGCAGTACATTGCATCGAGCTACCATTGCTTTTTGGGGACAAGGAGGCCTGGAGTTCGGCACCAATGATAGGAAAGACACCATGGGAAGAATGGGAAAAACAAGGCGAACAAGTAAGAAAGCGTTTTGGAGATTTTGCGAGATGTGGGACTAAGCTGGAGGGAATCAATATCTTTGAATCCCGCGATAATTTTTCCGGTTAGTAATTCCCTACTATAGCCCGAGCAATGATAATAAATTAGGGTTATTATTAAACTCGTAAGATTTGTATCAGTAATTAAGTATAATGGTGAGGGGTAACAACCTATAAATTGAAAGAAAATATTGTAATAGTATAATTTTGTGTGTTAAATGTCTAGAAATATAAGCTAAGCACATTATTATAAATCATTAGATCTTATTATATTACAAACATTTTGTGTTCGCGGCCCCTTTCAAATCGTCTACGTAGATGTAGATAGGATTAAAAGACGACATACATGCCCAACACTACCGAAACCCTCCAGCTGCATCCTACACTCCCGATGCCAAAGCAACAAGCACCATATAATACTTATGCTCCGGCAGCTTCCCCTCCGTCCATTTCACGGCCCCCGTACCTTGTCTCAGTCAGACAACTTTTCCACGCCTCTGGCCCAGTATACGAATGTGTCCTGCCATCGTCAAACAGCCACTACCCCTCGTACAACTCAAATGTGATATCTAACACATGCCACACCTCACGCATCTCAAATATCATGAGGAACCCCTCTGGCCGCAATGAGTGGGGGATATTGCGTGTCAATTCCTTGAGACTCCGTGTCGCGTGGACGCAGTGGCTCGATACCACAGTGTGCTGTTAACCTGCGAGATCGCCACTGACGGGCTTCTCGATGTCTTGGACGGCGAATTTCACAAATGTATATTTTTTCCCGAGTGTGCAGCAGTCTTGAGCGCAAGCGAGGATGAGAGGTTGGTGATGTGTATTCGACGGGTATGTCCAGAGATGCGAGAGGAGGCAGCGGCGCTGTCGTCGCACTACCTGCTCCCGCGCCGAGTTCAAGGACCTTGAGCGGGCCATTTTCTGTGCGCATTTGCTTGCTCAGATTCTCGAGCGTGAGACGCATAGTTTCGAATCCGATGCGGTTAATGACGTAGTTGTGGTAGTCGGATTGGCAGAGGCGCCGGGCTCGGGATGGCTCATGAGAACGTGGCTTTCATCTGTGGCACCAGAGAGGGCGCGCGCAAGGTGGATGACTGCGTGGTGGGTTAGGCGGAGGAAGTCATATTGCTATGGGTATTTGGATATGAGTTCGTCGAGGGCCCTTTGGCTGCTTGTTGTTGGGATGGGATTATTGGTACGGGTGAGTTGCCCATTGGGTCTGACGGTCAAGAGGTGGACGGTTTTTTCAAGGTAGTTGTAGATGTCGTGCATGAGGATCTTATGTTGCGGTTGGAAAGGTATAGGATCTATTTTCTAGTCGGGCTGCGTCTCCCAAATATGCAACTGCAAAAATATCCTACTCCCTACCCCCTGCGAGAGATGGTGTGGGCAGCCCAAGGTTGAGAAGATACAGGCAGTTCGTTATTTCATATAGATCCAATTGCGCCTAACGCGTTAAGACTTCAGCCCCACTAATTAAAAGAAGGCGTTCAAGTGCCTCGAAACATTCTGAATCAACTATAGGGGAAGTTTGCGTCGTAAATCCGGTCTTGAAGTTATCCATGTAGAGTTGGGTAATAAATACATATCTTCTCCAAGGGAAAGCTTCGTTCTCTTCGCCGTATATGTTCTCCAGATTAATAAAACGCAAGGATTCGGGGCCAATGTATTCACGGCTGAGCGGTACCAAATTGCGTAAGCATAGTGACGATCCAAATCCGTAGTCGAGTGCGGAATTGTGTGGCAACGCCAGTACCATTGCTCGAACTCGTCTGCTCCCATCCTGGAGCTAAAAGATTTGAGCTTCATGATCAACTGGAAAGCAAATGCGATATTTCTGTCGCCAAAACCTTAGGTGTATTTGTAGGAAGCAAATCGCTCTGGAAATGATTCCTTTGCTTCATAGGCGTAGGCTTACACCTCCCGCTAGTCTGTAGGAGAACTGCATGCAGGGAGATGAAGAGCTAGCACAATCACAGCCGGAAACTTTCCTGATACGGTGATGGTAGAGTCTGAGAAAGGCCCTGATTCGGGCTTCAGGTCTCGATTATCGCTCGCCGGAAGGCCCAACGTGGATAGAGCTTTCGATGAGTATTTTTCATGCTGAAACTGGAGTTTCGCCGCATCATTTGCCAACAGAGCCAGCAAAACTTTTTGCTGCAGTCAAAGTACTCCAGGCAACCCTCTGCATTTAGTTGTGAGAAATGCATCGTGAGTTGTATCTCACAATGGACGCGGGCCTTGTTTCCAGTCGTCTTGACGATTTTGTTCATCAGTGCCTTTAGCGTTTTGATCTCAGGAACGGTTTTACCATCGACAGTTTTGCGCACTCCGTATTCATCAGTTAAGTCCAAATCTCCTGTCCACGATTGAATCTTCTCCGAGTACGAATCGCCACTCCATTCATCCTCCTGCGAAGGGAGCAATCGACAATGAAAAGCGTACACGCTCTGGTTTTAGTCTCTGCAAAACTCGTAGAAACTGACGTAGGCGGCAAAAAGTCGTCCAAGATAGTTGATCCACTTCACCGTCTCCGCGAGACCCTTCAATTTGGGAGCCGAAGGCGAAGTCTCAACTTTATCCGCAAGACTCCGGAAGCCAGGGTATTTGCGAGTCTGGCCGGCTGAGTGAGCATAAGTTGCCAGAACCTGTGAGGTTGGATTTGGCGTCTTGGTAGAGCTTGCATTCATTGTTGACAAACTTGGCGATTTCCCAACCGTCCCAAAAGTTGTTCCCAAGATCATAGGGTACAACACGCCCCAGGTTATCAATGTCGGACTCGCTTATCTTTCCGATGTAATGCTCGAGACGAGACCAGTTGAATTTACACATTGTTTTGAATGTATTCGGATGGCTATCAACTTTGCGGGTTAGATCATTGAACCATTCTACTAACTCTTTCGTAAAGTCTTCGTTCTCTTTTGCGCATCCCTTCTCGTTCTGATTCTTGGCGATATAGAGTGTAATCTTCTTCTATTCTTCGTTCCTCACCATTGCGGTAGCGGAGACGTGGTCGCGCGCGTCTTGGAGTTTGTAACGCGCAAAACGATCTGCAAGGCGATCGAGGAAGTCCCGCGTTCGCTCGGGAGTCTTTGGTTCACGTATCCATGGCTTCGTTTCGAGTTGCCCTGCAGCTGCGTGAAGATAAAGGGCAGAGTCATAGAAAATGTCCTTATCAAGACCAGGAAGTTTCCAAAGTGAGGCGTTGGAAGTTGGTCGGAGCTCAGGGTTTGACGTTTTGGCATGCGAAGACTGAAGGTCGAGAGCACCCAGTCCAGTAGCAATGGTAAGTGAAGACTCCCAAATCAAAATATCGCTCCCGGATTGTATAGACCGGGAAGATTGGCTTGTGACGGTTCCTTAGGGTTAGAAAAAGAGTTTTGGGACTCAAATGTGTTTCAAACTTGCATCAGTACGCGCTCTCCAGCACTACGCCGCGACGTTCAGTCTACATCCTCGAAGCTCTTTCTCGCGAATTCGGTGTGGTCCTTGAATCTCATTTCCAGTTACATCCTTCACTTTCTATGGGCCATGAGCGGCCTATCGATTTTAATAACTGAACTCCTGAGGAGGGTGGTGGCATTCCATTTTTGCCGTCTGCTATTCACGGCTGGGACTATATTTCGCTCAAATATCATGAGCCATTGTTGCTCTCCACATTGCCTACTGGTTTCCAGAACGTATGTGATATTTCAGGACGGTGTATCGCGGTCGCCAGAATTATGGGAAAGTTCTCCGAAGTTGGTGTAGTAAGGCGCAAATGCACTTTGTGGTCAATAGAGGCTGAAGCTAGCGGGTGTGACTGTGAGTCTAATCTAAGCACAGTATATCGAAGACGGATTTGCTAATATTGCAGACCTCATTATGTATGATCCTCTGGTAAATTGAGTGTTTACGAATTCCTCTGGCAAAACGGGTTATAACATCACGACGTCGCCATATAACGATGGCTACATAGATTTCATGCCTCATAGGGACTGCCTAAGGGGCCGCTCGGGGCCTCCAAGGATATCCTTCTTAGATGATATTATCTTCTACATTTATGCTTACTCAAGTGCGCTTGATCTGGCCTATCCTGGTTCGCTGGGAATCTTCGTCGAAAAAATTGTCGCTAGTCATTACCTAAAACTGGCAGATTTCCTCCAGACTGTAATTGAGAAGTTCAATTCAACCTCTCTCGCCGACAAGACTTGACTAGTTTCGCTGTCGCTGCAGTGGAAGAGCAGTGGAGTGACGTGCAAGCTTTGGAAAGACGCATCGGGGAATACAAAGACGACCTTGAGGCAATCATGCTGCAATTGCGAATACCATTCGAGATCCCCAACCTAAATCAAACGACAGACTGGAAAAGGCGACAGAACGTTCGATCCGCGAGGCAAAGAGTGTGAAGGCGCTCACGATCCTGGGCGTAGTTTTCATTCCTCTTGCGTAAGTTGCCTCACTTTTCAGCATCTCCGATCCATACAGGCCTAAGGAAAAATTGTTTTGGGTGTATTTTGTGGTTGCCCTTCCTTTGACCAGGCTAATCATGTTAGGATATTATACCCTAGAGCTAGGATATACGGGTGGTAGGGTACAGTGGCTATTCCGGACTGCGATTATTACTCTTAAGAGGAAAGGATAGAACTAATACTACCTCTATTTATTATAATAGATAGCTATAAGGGAGTAGGTTTAGATAGTACCACTAACCCAAGCAGGATGGCATTAAAAGCGGGCGTCATCTTCCCTAACGCGAATGTATAGTTCGGGATACTCTTTACGGAAGGCCTCTCTCCAGGTTTGAGGATAATGTATCCCTGCCAGAGAATTGTTATAGTATTCAGCTCTTCAAGGGCCACAGACTTTGGAAAAGGCGCGAATGCCTTTGTTAAAGGTGGCTTCAGTCCAAACTAGGAGGCCGTTGTCATCTATTATACCAGAGCCTTGCTCTAATCTTCTCAAGTATACCTCCATTATGCTTGTGGTTGGTTCTTCGCGCAGTTGCGATAGAACACTGGCCCTCTTTTATTTTTGCATCTCTAACCAGTAGTGCAAACCATGTCCTTCATCAAATATGTTGGCGTTGATCATTGTAGTTAAGGCTTGCCCCAAAAATCGTGGAGTCCCCACTTTCCTCTACTGATATTTGCAACATATTTTCGTTCCCTATAGGGGTGTACATTTTGTGGGAAGAGAGCGGTAAAAGAACTATTGATTGTGGTGGGAATTAAGTTAACGTGGTTGGCAAGCGAGTCGCGCACACCAAAACACACCAAAAAAGTTGAAAAACGGCCTCTTGAATCTTAGCAACTACTCTATAGAATAAACCAATTTTTCTATATAAACTTTATATACCTATCGTAAGGCTAGTGCTTTAGTTTAAAAAGAATATATTAAGTAGTTCTTAAGATAAAGTAAGATATTCAATAAATCTAGAAGATTGGGGGCTGGGCTGGTATATCGTGGGGATGGTAGGGCCTATAGGGCTGATAGTTTTACAATAGAGTAAATATATGTAAGAGAGGCTATACTTACAATTTTAGTTTATTTTATAGAGTGGTTGCTGAGATTCAAGAGGCTGTTTTTCAACTTTTTTGGTGTGTTTTGGGGTGCGCGACCCGCTTGCGGGCGCGACCTGCTTGCCAACCACGTTATGGCTTATGCACTTCGTACGACTAGCGTCATCTGTGCTCCGCTGCTCACTGTAGTTCCTCAGTCTTTCCTTTGAGCTGAGCTAGTGAGCACTGTCTAAATCGCCTACTGCTCAATTCCGACCACCCGTACGCAGACCATACGCGGCACACTATGCAAATCAACATGATGGTCTCGAGTTTGGCACGATATGTACGGCTTGTATGGTTAAGAAATACAAGGACAAATATGCGGAGCCTACAACTGCTAAACGCATCTGGCTTGGAGAGCGAATTAATATTGCGATTGTATGAGCTTTCAGAACGCCTACCTACTCGCGCTTCGAGGACTAGATTATTATTGTAGATTAGTGCGAGATCAGGAGGCACACGCGACAGGTAGGAGATACATCTTTGAGTTCCAAATTATCATTCTTGATGTATCATTTGCAGTCTTTGCCCTCCACTATGTTGCGCTACGCAATGATAACCGTCTCTGCCGCGTTGTAGTATGGCACGAGACCAAAGTTGAGATATACACCCAGCAACCTAATTCTATCCACACCTCACAAAATCAGCCATCGCTCGTATTAACCGAGCCGTCCAATCTCCGTTTCTTTATTGGCTCAGACAGGACAGAGCCAGATCCGAGCGAAGATGGTGTCATCGGAAATGTGAACTGGAATTTTGACGGGGCCGACGACATTGAAGCTGCCGTGCAGTCCACCTGGGGTATTGTTGGTACCCCGCCTTGTGCCCACACAGCTGCGAAAGACGGTAGAGCCTTTTTGATGTTGTCCAATCGCTCGCCGAGACTATGTTCCACGATGTTGCGGAGTATGTTGCGCGTGTTTTCGATTTCAGATAACTGCCGCAGCGAGGATTTGTTGACCAACTCCATGTGGTGTTGATTTTCCTCTCGCCAGTGGACCCATATTTCACTGGTCTCAAGGTCACAGGTCAATGAAAGTGACATGTTTGGACTATTGAGGGTTCAATATTGGCATTTCGATGGAACTCGCAGAGGTAGTTGACAACAACTGCCCCGTCTCGAGCTGCCTAGAAACGTGCATGGAGCATGTTCTCGTTTCCACTGTGACGTCAAAAAAGGAAAGCGAAGGAATTGCGTAAGCGAAAATGCTTGTAAAATCTGCTCTTCATCAGCGGAGAAAGGTGCTTGACTAGCTGCTGCTTGAGCATCTCGTCGGGTGACATAGCCAATACAAGAGTCGGACCGCGGTTGAGAAAGCTCCCCAAATGTTGTCTTGACGCCTTCATTCAGCGGTCGTGGGCGGAAATATTTATTTAGGAAGACTTCATCTTTTGAAGCAATGTGCGGCACAAGGTTGACCCGTTCGTCCAAGTCTGCCTCCCCACGGAAAAGCATGTATGGCTCGATATATTTAATGCCTGTCCGCTCATTCTGCTGAGCGGCGAGTCTCCTTCTTTGTATTATTTTTTTTGGCGTTGGGCGACGCTTCACAATCAGCATTGCGAGGTCTTTGTATAAGGTCACCCAAATGTGCCTCTAATTCGCTGGGAAGTTGGTGGCCAGTGTCAACATGCAAGTTGAATGCAGCAAGCTTGTCCCAGGTATCCAGGTTGTTCCTAGTACGTGATGGCGATGTTGTGCGCGATCCGCCCATCTTGCTGGCGATAATATTTTGGAGGATGCCGAGGTTATCGCGGGTAAGGGGCAACGAAGGTTTCGCCGTTGCATTTGCAGTTGCAGTTGCAGTAAATTCGGTCGGTATGGGGGATACAGGCTGGCGGAGGGTGTGGGTACAACGACGCTTGTAAGCCAGATGTTCGATTGCGCGGCTCTCGGTGCACGGCCGATTTTGCAGTGTCATTGAAGGGCTATAGGGCAGTCGTAAAGAGCTGGCGACGTAAACGTGATTCTAGGGCCGAGTGGTGCATCACAACTTTGGATGTTGTTGTTGACAGTCATTGTTGACATTTTCCGATCGGAACTCAACGCCGAGCCACTAAGCTCGGGCACCTTCATCTTTAATATATCTATCTATTAGAAGAGATTTATTATAATCGAAGAACTAGAATATTATTAGGTTTCATATCTATCAATTAATTAGGTAGAGGAATGACAATAGTTTTTACTTTAAAGTTCTTGTATTGCGTCACAGCGGACGCTTTACCTATTCAACTGCTTGGCAGGGCTGTTACTGTACTGTGCACCGGAATTAATGGCACGGCTGCAACCTCGAGCTAAGCTGGCCGTGGAGATTCTTTCATGTGAACTTCCCGTTGGGCACCAACGCAACCATGCGCTTTATCGACTTCACTCTATTCCAGCCTCTACTTCGCCTGACCGACTTAAGCATCAAACTACTCCGGCCTCCTTGGGCCACCGCACCTTTTGCCATCCACTATTGTACGCTGGCTTCGACACTGACACTTCGACACTGACACCTCGACATTGTGTCTTCGCGTACTTGGCACCTATCCCACTCTATCGACCTTGACTTACTCCGAACGAGAGCTGCACAGAATATGGCTGTAACAAAAGCCGACTTGGTATGATTCATGTCAACAAATTATTTCCAGGCTTGGTCTAATCGTTGCAGGAAAGTCGATGGCAGAATTCCACAACGGTCGCATTTAGGGAAGTTGACAGGAGAGCAGTCCACCATTTTGACCCAACTACCTCCGAAAGAACCTTTGCGTGCGAATCCTGTGAAGAGATACTATTTCAAGAAGGAAGCGGTGGTTCAACACAGTTCAGGGCGGTAGGCAGTGGGCAAATGAAACCACCACCGGGTATAAAAGTCAGAGCGAAAGGCGGATCAGCAAAGTGTTTATAATATATACGCCAAATTCACAAACTGGTAGCATGATGTCCAGCCAACGGTCAAGCTGATAACCATGAGCAGCGCCGGGTAGACATCTACCTTTAGGCACTTGGTCAATCTCTCCGGTATCCTGACTCCACAAGTGACTCGTGGCCACGGCTTCCCAAACGTCGTCACCATATATTAAGGCAATTTGACTCTCCACAGCACAGCCTAGTGAAAAACGTTCTTGCCATGTCAGCAACCTACCCCCTAGTCTATGGATCACTTACCTGCGCTAAGGGCCCCGTGGCCTGCCCAGCCAAATAACGTTTGCAGCAGGGAGTGGTCAAAAATAACCACCACACTGATCAAGCCATCCATGAATCCTTCCGAAGGGAGGAACGCATTGACTAAGCCAGGAATAGCCTTCGTTAACAAACGAGGGAACATAGTCTGCCTTTTTCCTGTCTGTGGGAGTCCAGAATAGCACCAGGAGGGACTTCCGCTTAAAGAATATTGAAGGGTAGGAGGCATAGTGGTACTAATCATTTGTCGTAGGTTCAGGTGATCTGCATTCCGTCAGTGTCTATGCAGACTGTATATTTAAAAAATTCTCACTCATCACGAAGTCATGGCCAGCCGCCAAATTTAGTACGGTCTTATTAATTTCGTCACTTCTCATAATGGAGTTGACACTACGTCGCGAAGCAATCATGGCTTGTTCGACAAATACTTCAAAGAGCTCCTTTCTCATGCTATCCAGATCCTTCTGAGTAAGACACAATCCGCAGATGATTAAGGATGTGGGATCCAACCCTCGGAGGGCTTGTATTTTTGGATCTCGCTGCTTCTCGGGGTTGAACACGAGGGTGAGTAGGCTGGATAGTCGTCCTAGTGTAACGCGGTTGAATGGCGACTCCTTCGCTGGCAGTAATAGCTTTGCTACCTCAGCCTTCAGCATCTGCTGCTTCAATGAGGTCAGCGTCTGTTCGAGGACTTCTGGCGACAAGTTCAGGGGGTCGTAATCGCCCGGTGATCCGACAATCTGAACGGATCCGTCCATGTTGGGTCGAATGAATGTGTACAAAAAAGCGAGGAGAATTAGACCGTGCTAAGGTATGGGAGTAATGAGGACGATAATAGCGGCAATGTGACCGGGCAGGGGAATAAAGGCGAAATAGATGAGCAAATGATTGAGGAAGCGTGTTGGTCAAAAAGGATGAGCTCACGGAGATGACTGGATAAATGGGGGACTTTGTCCTCCAGGCCAATCAAATATTTGCGTGGCTTGGTCTTGTCGCTAGGGAGAATTGTCTCCAATCGGAGAGAAAGCAAAGCAGCTAATCAATGAATTATGTAGAATGCCCCGCCCCCGTTGCTTGCAGCGCCTCGGGAAGCGCCCAAGCTTGCTCGATTGTGATGCTTGTTGCATGTTAGAACAATTTCGGTCTGACATTCTTATCCACTGGCCACTTATACGGTCTTGTGTTGCATTCACGAGGCCATCTGTTGTGTCCAGAACTCAAAATGCACGCTCATGAGAAGCATGCCCAACCTCGGAACAAACGCATACTTCATGCAGCCATAGAGTCTCAAGGGCCGTAGTAAGCTCGCCAAAAGCGGCAACAGCCCGACCCATCCGACTACCTATGCCAGCAGAAGGCAGATTGGACTATCATATGATGCTATTGTCTGTTGACGCATAAATAGAGATTGTACTTCGTGCCAACTCGTGTATTAATCTTCAGGCTCAGACCAGAGACCCTCAGTTGCAAGCATACAGAATCCGCACTACATGCCCTCTACGCTCTTAGCGGATTCCAACATTCTAGTAGTTGATAAAATTGTTGTTGCTGGGCACGCTCCTACTCCCTCTACGCTAGGCGGCGAAGTCTACGTGAACCGTTGGGTAATCTACCTCCAACTCGAACAAGGAGGATCCATTCGTCTCGATATGTCACCGGCTGTTGAAGCTGGTGTATATGCAACCTTGATAGTCAAACGGCTCGACTACAACACATCAGTTGATGTCGTCAAAGAGCTTCCCTTTACAGCATGCAAGGGACTCTGTGCCCGACATGCTCTTGATCGAATCGTCAAACAAGGTTATCACATATACCGGCATGGACAAAAGACGCTAGAATGTAGATGCTGGGTGTATACGGTCATGAATGACCTTCAGAAGGCCGGTTTTGTTGGAGGGACCGGAGCGGAATCATTTGCTGTCGTTAGCTTATCGTGGACGACAGGAGGGATGCAAATAGGGTCAACGCCAGAGTGGACTGAAGGGACGTTCGGGTAGAGGTTTTGTCACAATGCTATAGCGAAGGAACGCGTCACATAAATTGCATCGAGACAATGGATTGCAAACTGAAACAAGACCCAATACAATGAATTTTCACGTGATATCAACCACCCAAGCGGCGAGACGTTGCCGAGCCCGAGATTAGCAAGGCATTCAGCTGCATGCGGTACAATAGGAAATTGCCGTGCTTCCCCAGTTCAAATCATTACCATGTTATCCAGTTCGTTGTACCCCCTTGAAGGAAGGAATCTTTCCACCGTCTCTGAAGCAAAATTAATCTATGCCGTGATAGTGTGGAGGTAGTTTGACTAGGCAATATCAAACGCGTACGATGCAAAGTCGAACACCCTCTGCCTAGCTCTAAACTTGAGGGCTTTCTGCTGGTGCTTGATAGCGCTTGCAAATTAGAATGATTGACCATCGCGCCCTTGGGCGTTCCTGTGCTCCCTGAAGTGAAAACAACCTAAAGCATCGCCGAGGACGGAAAGCATGGAAGCAGATTGGTCGAACTTGCTGGAGACAGCTGACTCAGATTCATCGTTCGTACTACTAGGACTGGTCTATCCGACAATTGGCGGGTGATAGCCTCCTGTGCCACTGAAGCCAGGATAAGTCGTGGGTGAACCTCATCAATAATGGTCCGAAGCCGCTCAATGGGCTGTGAAACGCCCAGTACGACAGACGCTGCGCCTGCTTTTATTATAGCTAGCTGAGCAACTGGGGTCCACATAGATTCCTCGATATGCGCAGGCACTCTCTTATTCTGAACCCCATGTTTAACGACCTGAATGGCTAGCTCTGTTGAGAAGTCGTCTAATTCGCGATAAGCCAACTCGCCATCATGAGCCGCAATTGCAGGTGCGTTGGGCTGATCCCGCACAATGTGGGCAAACAGGTCATGTACGCATGCATCCACCGTCTCCGGCACTTCTGCGTTCCATTTCCAATCGCGCAAGTCGCGCATATCAATCACTCGGAGCTCGGAGACATGATGGCTGCCTGGTTCTGAACCAGCACTGCGCATCCTATGCAAAACATTTTCGTATTGCCGACAAATGTGTTGTACCCGTTCCGGCTCTGTTGCTACTGAATCGGCTACGAAGTTCACCTGATCGCCTTTTCATGAATTGAGCAGTCAACCAACACATCATAGTGTTGTTCGAACGAATCCGAGTGATGTGTTCCTTGAGAGTCTGGTTTTGACTTTGTGATAGACCAAGCTATTTCTTGGCCCTTGCTGAAGTGACGGAACCCTTTTGTATCAGAACTAGAAAGGTGAGATTGGATGCTGCGCAACAATTCCTGAAGATTCGACTCCCAATCTAAAATGATGCGGAATGGTGCTTCACTACTCGGCTCCTCATCGTTGGGAACCCCATGGCGAAGTCCGTCTTCGATGATCTAGTATGGGAGCCCATGGCAATTCCCAAAGCAGCACAGCTCTGCGCGATTGCTGTGAAATTGTTGTTCCATGCCGGGATCGTTATCTCGTATCCTAAAGTGCTTCCTGTTGCTTTAAGGGGATCATTGTCGGAGTGAATGATGACTGACTGACTATCCGAAACGACGAGAGGAACCACGATGAGATTCTTATCTGGGTCGACTATGGTTGAGAGAGGGTGTTGTGTAATACAGAGACCAATTCAAACAAAACGATATTCAATAGCCAATATCTATACTCGAGCTCGGTGAGCAATGTCTTGACAGAAAGATCTAATCATAACAGGTTCGCTTTATAGCCTTCATGCCCTCCTTTGGATATACGCAACACGGCACGTTATGACGGTTTTTTGTGGAACAATGACGCTTCTGCCAGTTTGGTGATCCTTCCTCTTTGACATAACATTGCTGCGCCGTACAACCGCATCTCAACACAACATCAATGCAGTCAGAGTCCGCAATAATCAATTCCCCTGCATACCCATTGTCCACACTACGTAACACATGTAGTGTCGCCACTGACTAATGAAACAATCCTCTTCTAGCACCCGCACGCTGCTGAACGAACTATAAGGACCCTTCTCTATTCAATTGTCTTTACTATCTCGTATGTTACTCTTTTAAGCTGATTCCTATCTTTCTAGCCACCGTGGGCGGTTATGCCCTGTATAATATTAATACATGAAATAAGAGGTAGCATAGCTTTAGCGCATTCAGCCGAAGGATGCTTTTGGAAGGTAGTATTATTAAGTGGAGATGGTAGAATAAGCCGATGTGAAGGTGAGGCGCAGAAGGCTTTTTTCCCCACGAATCATGCAATAAGAGCACGCGGCAGGTGCATCTACTGCTGTGGAGCGCTATCCTTGTGGAAGAACGTGAATGACGTGATAGGAATTTCTTGGTTGGGATGATTATTTGTCCGATCTGCCGGTGTTGCAGCGAGCCTGTTACCCCCTTCAGATGAGACCCTCCGTCTGACGCACGTTTGCGTATATTGTACATCCATCCTCAAGTCTTCAGTCTTGAAGTGTCTCTGCTGTAGCGAGCGTGCTCTCCTAAAAATATTAGCCACGGAAACGTAACTTCAGCATTATGGGAGAAAAAAAAGCCGATCGCGAGCTCCCCATTCCGCTCGAGATCCCAGCGACAACTTTGGCCACCCCAATGGTTGCTGCCTCCATGCACTCCTCGGACTCAGCACATCCTGCCGTCGCGGAGGCCCCGAATCAGCTCAGCATCAATAACGGCGATAAGACTCTCCCGCTCAACTGGGGCGAATCCAGAAAACGCCTTGTTGTCGTGATTATCTCGGGCATGAGCTTTATTGTGTATGCTACCTCTCTCCTCTTTGCTATCACTTGTTACTTCGTTTTATCAAAACTCTTCCATTACCTGTTCTCAAAATTACAACAACTGTCTATCATGAGCATTATTTTCGAACTCGCTCTTAGTACTGTAGTAACTAACCGCTGTTCACTAAAAAGTAACCTTTCAACCGTTATCTGCGCGCCGGCTAGCATCCAAATTATGCATGATTTACACTTTGACAGTAACTTTCTTGCTGTCTTTTACATCACGGCTTGGAATCTTGGCGAAGCCATTGCACCCCTATACGTTGGTCCTTTGTCTGAGCGTGTGGGCCGACTACCAGTGTACCACGTCTGCAACATCTTATTCCTCGTCTTCACTGCTATAACTGGCTGGAGCAGGAACATTGGTATGATCATTGCCTTCCGATTCCTCACAGGTGCAGTTACAACATCTATCTGCCTCAACCCTAGCATTGTAGGTGATATGTATCCAATCCAGAGCCGCGGCGCTGCCATGTCTATCATGAGCCTGATGCCTCTTGTGGGTACCGCAGTCGGCCCAATTGCTGGAGGCTATGTCACACAACATCTTTCGTGGCGATGGACATTTTGGCTGACAGCCATTCTCACTGCTATCGTCGAAGCGGCGATGCTTATTGTTTACCGGGAAACCTATTTGCCCTGCATCCTGCGGAAAAGGGATCGTAAAAGGGCCGCAGCCGCTGGTGTCTCAACTAATGCGGCGAAGAGAAATCTTGCACTCTATCAACTTCTTTTGACAATAACGCGCTTCATTTTTCGCCCATTCGCTGTCCTTCTTAGATCCCGGGGGGCAACGGTCATGGCGCTATACCTATCCGTCATTTATGCGTACCTTTTCCTTCTCGCGACGACATTGGCCACCGAATTCCAAAAGGTCTATGGCTTCTCTGAAACTAATTCGGGTTTGATTTATCTAGGCTTAGGTGAGTGACATATTTTCAAGGTCTGGAGATCATGTTGCATTTTTCCACGCCCTTCCGACAGGCATCCACAATCAGCAGTCGCAAATGATCGAGACCGAAGAGATATGCTAACACCGGCCTAATTAGCCATCGGAATGTTTATAGGAACGCTCTTCTGCCGCTATACACTTGATCGCATTATGCGCAGGACAGCACAGCGTGAACTAAACGCCGAGTCAACGCCTCCGATCGTAGCGGAGCCGGTGCGTTTGGAAAACCGTTTGTTACCTGCTGTTCCTGGCATGGTAATACTGCCGGCTGCCCTGTTAACCTACGGTTGGACGCTCCAGAAACGCTCACACTGGTCTGTACCTGCAGTCGCAGTGGCACTGGCGGGATTCTGTCTATCGACAACTACGATCCCAATTATGAATTTTTTGGTTGACATCTTCGGCGACGTTTCCGCCTCAGCCATAGCTGCCGTTCTACCACTTCGCTACATGATCGGCACATTCTTACCTGCCGCGGCACCATATATGTATGACCGGCTAGGGTACGGATGGGCTAACTCATTGCTCGCGTTCCTGATGATCTTGTGCTTACCTGCACCACTGTTGATTATTATACCGTTTAAGAAGAATTCGGTTTGGGCGAGCTACGCGCGCGTGGCCAGTGGTAGTTAGGGTTGGGGTTTGGGGATCTCGTCACACGCTGTGTAGGGTGGCAAATGGGTATGGGTTGGGTTGGGTTGACTTACAGTCGGGATAAAAAGTCTGGCTATACCATAGATTACCCCTCAACGCAGCCGACGGCTCAACGCCGGATCTGAACACTAAAACCAACATCAAACTTGAAGCTATATAGCCACGTATAATAGCTATTATTGCGAGATATTTTGGCAGAGAGCTCTATAGGCCTATATATATATATATATAGCTACTTATACCGCGATGGAGTATTGATTTTCCGGCCGCGTCGTGACTGAACTAGCGGTGTTGCTGCTGCAGCTCCTGCGGGCTCTCTACTACGTATAGGCTTCGCAACCTATCTCTTTTTTGAGGTAGTCTTTATAGAGGCCTCGAGGCTCCTCTTTTTCCCCTTTTGAGAAGTTTTAAAAGCTTGTGAGAGTCGTTTTGCAGCCCTGCGAGCTGCCTGTCGGGAAGCCTAATCAGCAGCTCTCTCAGCCCTCTTCTTCTCCCTCAGTAACCTAGCTGCAGCTGCTGCTGCACGCCTTAATTGGATTGCCTTAGCCTTATCTCGCTTCCTCTCTTCACGTAGCTTAGCTACTTCAACTTTTTGAAGTTGTCATTGCTTCTCTTTAAGCTCCTACTTGCGTAGCTGATTACGTACCTCCTTTACCTTCTTTAGTGACCAGATAATAGCCCTACTATAATAGTCCTTAGGCTCTTTTTAAGGTAGAGCCTTACCTCATTTCCTACGCAGTCTCTTATTTACTAGAGCCTCTTTAAGGCCCTTTACCTTATGCTTAAGTAGGGTTTTTTAAACTAAGATTAAGTAGAATGCCTAGCTTAGCTTTTAAGCCTATAGATTACTTCTATCTTTAACTACTTACTATAGTAGGCTCTTAGTCTTCCTCTAGTTTAACGTACTTAAGGTTAAAGAGTTACTATTACTTAAGTCTCCCTTAGTAGCCTATGTAAGGTTAAATCTTTTAAGTATTACTTCTAGATTAAAAGGTAATATACTAGTTACTTTAAAGGCCTTAAGTATTATTACTTCCTTAAAAGAAGTCTCCTAGGTAGCTATAAATAGTAGATAGAAATCCCTTTTACTTATTAATATAAAGCCTTAGTACCTCTTAATAAAAGCTAAGACCTAGCTTAAGTAGGCTATTAGGAGAGGCTTAAATATAATAATATTAAGGGCCTATAGCGTATAGGTTAAATAAGGAGGATATATAGCTAGGAGGATCCTATTCTAGTTATAGTACTTAATAAATTCTATTATAATATAAGATCTATAACTATTAAGGATAAGTAGCTAATAGAAGTAACTAGCTTTAGCCTTAGTAGAGCGATTAAATACTTATTTAAGCTATACTAGGCCTATATTATTATTAGTCTATCCTAAAGGTAATAAGGTAAAGAAGACCTAGTAATTCTTAGGATTAAAGGCTTAGAGCTAGGAGTCCTATATTAAGCTAGACTTTAATTAGTATATAATAGTAGGCTCGAGGGTAGTTCTATTAGCGTAGATATTGGCTAGTAGTATTATCTACTCTTAATTACTATCTTAGAGATAAGTCCTAATCTTCCTCTTCTTATATATCTTCTTACTAAATACTCTCTTTAATCTAGTAATAACTCCTAGTATAAAGACTTTCTTATCTATATTATATATATAGCGAGGCTTAATATTATATTAGCTAATTTTACTACGTAGGAGCTTAAAATAGAGACTATACTTTAACTAAGAGTTAGCCTAGTAGTATAATCTATCTATACTAGTTACTTAGTATAAGATAAGATTAACCTAGTAACGCTAGATATATTAATTAACCTAGTATACTCTAAGCTCTTTCTTAGCTATCTATAAGCTAAAATATTATATTATAGGTCTAGTAGGTAGTAGGCCCTACTAAGTAAGGCGCTCTATATAGTATAGAAGCTCTTATTCTTATTATAGGTAGAGAGCGCGTTAATTTTCGCTAGAGGTAGCCTATAAGGTTAATACGCCCTTATATCTCTAAGTAAGCGTTATAGGTTTAATACTATACTTTCTTGTAATTTCTATATAAATAAGTTTTTTACTAGGCTTTAGTAATTCTATAGCTATAAGTGTAGCCTCTATTAGACTTATATTAGTAGAGATATTATATATTAAAGTTTTAATATTATATAGAAGGATCCGGCGTTAAGCTATTAGCTACGTTAAGGGGTAATCTATAGTACCCTATACATACTACCCTATAACTTTATAAATACTAAAGAGCTACCTATTTTTTAACTCTATATAACTCTATTAAAATAAGGTATATTAGTATAGAAATTTTAGGTAATTAAAAGCGCGGAGGTAAATTATTAGATGCGTAGTATAATTATTATATAGGCATATTAGATAAGTGTATAGTAGCTAGTAAAGTAGCTAATAGGCTTAACTATTTACTAAGCGCTATTAACTAAATAAAATAGCGTTATAAAACTACCTATAAAACTATAAGCTACTCTTAGATAGGGCGCCCTTATATTCTAACTAAACGAGCTATTTAATGGCTAGAGTAGATTATTAAAAAATACCTAAAAATTAAGTACCTTCTACTTATAAAAGAGGCGGGACTATAGGATAATAAGGTTACTTAACCTACTATTTCTTACTATATAGTATATAATATATTAGCTATAGAGAGTCTCTATAAGTTTTAAGTAAAGCGTAGACCTCTAATTAATAAGGATATAGCTAAATTATACCTATAACTTATTAAGTAGTTATCTAAGTAGAAGTAGGAGAAGGAGACTCTTATTTTTAGTAATAAGTATAGTATTACTTGTAGTTCTAGCTATAATATAGAATAGGTATAGCGCCTCCCCTTATAAAAATAGAGTTACGAGATAGTAGAGGAGGTAGCTACTAGCTACTAGCCTACTAGTATAGTTTAGGGGGCTATTTAGTTAATAGAGGAGGGTAAGGTTAAACGCAATCCTCTTATTATTATAACTTATAATCTATAAAGCCTAAGTAGAGACTATACCTTATAGAGCTATATAAAAGTACTCTATAAAGGCCTCTACCTTATATATAATTATAGGGATCTATTTATATAGGATAACTTACCTATTTATAATACTTAATACTTATTAGATTAGCTAGAAGTTTACGACGTTCCTATACTTAACTAATTACTCTATTCTCCTAACCTTAACCCTATAGAATATATATAGTTAGTACTTAAAAGGATACTCTATAAGCTCTACCCTAAGTTTAATATAATAGGTAGTATAGAAGAGGAGTAGAGGCGCTTTAAGCCTAGTATTATGAACCTTAAAAGGGAGTATAATAATTATATAGGAAGATAATAATAGAAAGATAGTAGGGATAGATTAGCTAAAGGGTTAATAAAGGTAGACTAATAGATAACGCTACCCCGTAGATATATATAATCCTACGCGCTTAGCGGAAAGCTAATATAGGATAAGTTACGTATATCCTATAATATACTATAGGGTACTATAGATAGGATAGTATAGAATAGTATAGGATAGTATAGGATAGCTATATATATAACTATAGATAATAAACCCCTAGGGCTTATTATATTCAACTTAAATAGTTATAGAGATAATATAGTTATTTAAGTTACTACTTCTACGCTCTATTATATCTAGTAAGACTAAATCCTACTTACCTTACTTTATCTTTAAGAACTAACCTTACTCTATTAAAATACTATAGTATCTTAGTAGACTCTTAATACTTTAAATACCTCTATAATAAGTAACGCGTTAATAGATTCAAATAACTAGTAGGTAGGACCAACCCGCACTATAACCTCTAAGGTCGCTAAGCTAGACCTCTATTATAGAGACTATACCAAGCTTAAATTATAGCTACTTTAAGTTAACGTCTACTTTAAAATAGACAAAGTACCTAATAATAATTAACTAATACTTATAGTAATATACCTA
>JAJTIZ010000184.1:0-63667 GCA_021365335.1 Phaeosphaeriaceae sp. PMI808 | reverse complement strand
GTATTAGTTACTCTAAAGAAGTCTAGTTTATCTTAATTAATAATTTAAATTATATTATTAGTCTTAGAAGCTAAGTAGTATAATATAAGGTCTTTTTTATAAAATAAGTATACTAAGTATTAGTATATAGCTACTAGATATATAGTAGAAGGATTTATAAGAAATTCTATAAGGCTTAGTAGATCCTATAGTATAGCTAATTAATCTAACTATTTAAGTATACTAGTATATATTAGTATTATTCTTAACTTTAGTAAAGAGAAGTAGTTATTTAAATAGTAGAGGAGTAATAGGAGCTTTTATCTATAGCTTAGGTAAAGGATATCTATAATAAATAGTTTTAATATAGTTCTTCTAAGATAGCTAAATATTACTATTATCTCTATTTCTATATATAGTAATACTATAAAGGGTCTATAGATTATAGTTTTAAAGATTAGTAATTTTATAGTATTAATAAAGCTTATACTTAAACTTATTTAGAGTAGTAGAGTAGCTAAATTTTACTATAGTAATAATATTATCTATATAGAAGAAAATAATTAGATAATTATTTTTCTAGAGATAATTATAGTTAAGGACTAGAGTAAGGCTAAAGGACTAAAGAGTTTATATAAGATTCTTATACTAAAGAATAGAAGAGGTCTTAAGACTATATAGAGCTTACTATAGTTCCTAGATATAAAGTCTATTATTAAAGCCTTTTAGTTTATAAGTAAAGATTAATTAAAAAAGAAATATATTTATAAATATATTAAAAGTATTATATTATTAAATCTATAGGTTAAAGTAGGTAGTAATTACTATAAGAGTATAAAAGATTTAGATAGTAAGAGTAGCTATATAAGTATCCTTAATAGTTATTTAAAGATTACCTCTAATATAGATATATATTTTATACTTAAGGAGATAACTATCTAAGTTAAACTTATACTTAAATACTTATATAAGAGGAAGAATCTCTAAGATAAAGGTATTAAGTTTCTAGATATAATATTTAATATAGGTTAACTTATATTAAATTATATTAAGCTTCTTAGAGTAAGTATTAATTAATCCTTATTTAAAGATATTTAGAAGTTTTTAGATATCTAACTAGAATTTTAGCTTAGTTAGAAGTTAAGATTAATAGAATCTAATCTTAGAAGCTAGAAAGAAGATAGTAATAAAAGAAGTTTAATAAGTAGAGACTATATTAGCTAAGTAAGTATACTTTAATCTATTAGTAATAATATTTAAGAATTAAATATACTAATTAGTTTAGTATTTATACTTATATTTAGGTAGATCTTTAGATATTTAAGAGTTAATAGAGACTAAAAAGGGATAAGAGTTTACTAGACTACTAGATAGGTTTTAAGTAATTACTATAGTAGGGTAATACGAAAAAAAAGCCTAAAAAAAAGTTATAGTTTTTAACTAGTAATAACTCTATAAATAATTTAGCTAAAAATATAAGTAAATAAGAATTTTAAAGAGAAACTCTAGCTCTTTAATTTAGCTTACTAAGATTTTGATTACTAAGCAACTAAACGCTAGGTTTTAAAGTGTTTAGAGGTCTTTTTTTAAGCTAACTTTAGCGTTATATAGTTTTTTATTTATAGTATCTTTTTCTTATATTTTTTAATATTACTTAGGTATATATAATATTATTAATATATTTTAGTTATATATAATTCTAATTATTAAAAGAGTATATATTTAGTAAAAGGTAAAAAGTTAAACTTTTAGTAAAAGATTATATTTAATAGTTATAACCTATTACTATTAGTACTTAGTAGGATAGCCTTTAGCTAGTATATAGTCCTACTAACGTTTTTCTATAGATAATATACAATTATCTATAGATTCTTGTTATATAAGCGCCTATTCTTCTTTTATCGCTATTTTAAAGGATTCTACTACTATAGGAGTAGTCCCTAAAGGAAAATTTCCTTTATATCTTTTAATTAGTCGATCTTTTAATAAACTCTAAACGTTTTTAATAGGATTTAGATTAGGACTATAGGCTAGATAAGGAAAGAGTTTTACTCTATTTCTCTTAAACTAATTAATAATAGTAGAAGCTTTATAAATTCTACTATTATCTTATTGATAACTCTACCCTAGTATACTAGTTAGCTATTTATAATCTTAGAATAAAGATATATTAACTAGTTCTTTTATAATAATAGAAAAATAGAGTAAAATAGAGTTCTAGGACTTACCTCTTTTAATATACTTTTTAATGTGCTTATTAAGTACTATACAGATATAGCGAGAAGAATCTAGAGTTTTAGTATTAATTAGGTCCCGAATAAACTCTAGTTCCGATCTTCCTCCTATATAAATAGCTCCCTATACTTGAATCTTTATTCCTTTACCTAATATAATAGTTAGTAAGATAGCTATTAAAATATAATTTAGAGGAAAAAAATAGATAAAAAATAGAATATTTTAGCCTATTAGGATTTTTTTTAAACTTACTTTTATTAGTTATAGAGACTCTTTCTCTTCTAACTCCTTTTTTACCCTTTTTTTAGTAATATTTAGGCCTAGCTCCTTTCCTAGCCTCTATACCGCTTTTATCTAAAAATATAACTCTTTTTATATTAATTTCTTTATTTTTTAGCCTTCTTAGCTACTCTTTATAATAGCTAACTCTTTTTTTAGCGTTTTATTTATTAATTAGGGGCTTTTTATTAGTAATATTAATAGAATAGCCTTCCTCTTTAATAAAATATTGTAAGCCCCTAATAGAGATATTAATATTATTTTTAAATAATAATCTCTTATTAGTCTTCTTAGGACTCCTTATAAAGTCCCTATTTAATTATCTTTTTTCTCTTAAATTTAACTTAGTAATCCGCCCTTCTATTACTTAGCTAATAGAGGGCGGATTACTATTTTTTTTTCTAATTTAATTTATAGCGTTTTTAATAGATTTATAGTCTTTTTTAAGGATAGTAGTAATAGTAGATAGAGGTATATTAGATAAGTAAAGTAGGTTAACTTTAGATTTAAATTTCGAGAGGTTTATCGACATTTATTAAGGATTTAGAGAAGAGAAAAAAAAAAGAGATTAGAAGTTATTTTATCCTTAATAGACTAATAGATTAGTAATATATTAGATAAGTTTAACTTACGTAATAAAGTTATTACTTTTTTCTATTTAAAATAACTAAATAAGAAGATAATAAATATACTCTAAAAATTAGGTTATATAATCTCAACTAACCTATTAAGGATTAGATAATCTAAAAATAGAATTTTATACGCTAATAAAAAAGTTCTATTAAGTTGAATTTTACGAAAAAAAAGACCTCTAAACACTTTAAGTTATAGCTCTAGTTCGCTTAGTAATTAATAATCCTAGTAAGCTAAAATATAGAACTCGATTTTCTCTTTAAAATTCTAATTTACTTATATTTTTAGCTAAATTATTTATAGAGTTATTACTAGTTAAAAACTATAACTTTTTTTTAGGCTTTTTTTTCGTATTACCCTACTATAGTATTATAATATAGTTAGCTAAACTACTAGATAAGTCCTAAGTAGTTACTAGTATTATAATAGAAAGTAAGGCTAGAGTATTTAACTCCTATTCTTCCTTAAATAAGGTTAATAAGAGAGTTTTATTATTAGTAATATTCTAGTACTTAATATAATTAATTATTTCTATAAGCTAATTATAAGATATTATAGTATAAATACTATTTAAGGAAGTAGAATTATATAGTTTAGATTCTATCTTTTACTTTATTATACTAGATATAAGTAGATCTTTATTAGATCTAAAGAATTAAGATTTATTAAAAGTAATATCTTTAGTATATATAATTTTACTTTAATAACTATAAGATAAAGCTTTAGGTAGTTATATATAATATATATTATTAGAGTCTTATCCTATAAGATAACTAATAAGAGTAAAAAGGCTAAGTTTATCTATCTATCTAATTTTCTTATAGAGAGTATATATATAGTAACTATATATATATAGATAAGCTAAAAAGAGTTACTTACTATAGGTAGTTTAAAATAGTATCCTCTATATAAGTAATTTAGTTAGAGTATAGTTAAGAAGGTAGCTAGAGTATTAATATACTTCTATAATAAGATATATTTAAAGATTAGTACTAGTAATTATTAATTAACTTTACTTAATAAGTATTCTACTAGAGTATTTAATATAACTAGCTTACTTAGATATATTAAGAGCTTATAGTTAGAATTAAATTCTCTTAGATATAGTATATAATACTAGAGAAGAGTTATTAAGTATAGAGTTATCTTAAAAACTATAACTATATTCTCTACTTAGAAGAAGGAATATTAGAAAGATATTAAATTTATATTTAATAGTTTAATCTAACCTAATAAAAACTTTAAGAAGAGTTTCTTTAAATTAATTAGGTATTATATAGATAAAGTTAAACTTTATAACTAAGTTATATATATAAAAGATATAGTAATTACTACTTAAAGTAATTAAGTCTAGCTTAATTAGATTAATAGCTAATAATTTAAATAGTTTTAAGGTACTATATTCTCTATCTAATTATTAAAAGATATTCTTTATTACTTTATTAACTTAGTATAAAGAATATTTAATAGTTAATAGTAGATTAGTAATAAGACTATTAATACTAATTATATTATTTAAAAGATATTAAATTAGTTCTTAGCTTAGATAGCCTATAAGAATATATACTTAAAGGCTACTAAGTTAATAAGCTTTAAGAGGCTTATATAAGGTTTTATAATATTTAGATATATAAGTAGTAAAGAGTTAAGATAGATTAGGTAACTTAGAATTAACTTAAGTTAAAATAATCTAGTAACTACTACTTTAGCTAATATTAGTAAGAGTAGCTTATATAGAGGTCTTATAAAGTTAATAGAGGATATTATATCTAGAATTAAAGTAGATATTAGCTAAAGAGAGCCTAGAAAGTAAGATAAGGCTAGTAAAGAAACTTAGAATAAAGGTAATATTTTTAAAAGTTATTTCTTTCCTTCTATTAGGTATATTAAGCTTAATCTTATATTTACCCTATACTTATATATATATCTTTACTCTTTCTATAAGTATAATATCTAAGTTAGTAGTAATATTAGTAATATAAAGATCTAATCCTAGATCTAAGATCTATTAGTAAAGAAGTTAACTTTATTATATTTAAGTATTAAATATAGAATAGTAAATAGTATATAACTAGTATAGCTAATTAATATCTAATAGTTAATATCTTAGGTCTATTTCTATATTACTTAATTAGCTTATATAAGAGTTTTAGCTTAGCTTTTTCTTTATTTAAGTTCTAATACTAGTTAAGATTTTAGTATATTAAGGTAAGTCCTCTTTTATAGTAACTTTATTTACCTTTTTCTTATTTAGTTTAAAATTTTTATTTTTAAGAATAGAGTAGATATAAGAGTATAATCTCTAGAAATAATTATATAAGTCTTTATTTCTATAAAGATAAAGATTCTTCTATATCTTTAAGAATAATCTTTTTTAATTATTTAGATTAGTATTAGTATTAGTATTATATAGAGACTAATCTCTATTTAGAGTAGTTATAAAAGTTAAGTTATTAACTTTAGTAGGTTTTTAGTATAAGAAGCTAGCTTAGAAGAAGTTAGAAATAAGTCCTTTAATAGTAACTTTATCTAGAATTACTAGTACTTCTACTTAAGTTATATTAAGAATATTACTAATTATAGTAGAGTTAGCTATACTAAGATAAGTACTAAGTTATACCTTAGTATACCTTTATTTAGCTTTCTTAATACTAATAGCTAGAATAGAAGTATAGCTACTATTAATCTAATTAAACGCGATTAATAAGTCTTTTTAAGGAAGAAAATCCTAAATATTAGGAATTTAGTATAGTATAGCCTTATTAAAGGCTAGTAGAAAGTTATTATACTAATCCTTAATACTAGAATATTTAGGTATATATTTTCTTATTCTAAGATAAGCTATATATACTTCTACTTTCTTCTTAATTAGTAATTAGTTATATAGCTTATATAAGACTTTAACTTATATAGCTATAGTTAAGTAAGGTTTTAAGATAGGAAGAAGTCTAATATCTATTATTTTAATAATATAAGCTTTATATTTAACGTATTTTACTAACGAGCGCCCTACCCTACCGAGCGCCCTATCCGAATTTACTAGTAAAAATTAATAAATTACTACCTAATATCTCTAGAACGACTAGGTAGAATTAGCTAGAAATTTTACTAGTAATAGATATATATATATTCTATAATCTATTAGAATTTATAGTTAGTATCTCTAATATTACGTAAGCTATTAGCTTAAGAAGTAGAGTAGCTAAAGAAACTAGTTTTTACTTAATAACTTTATAGATTCTAATAATAATTAGCTATAACTTTAACTATATATAGAACTATATATCTTATACTATATATTAAATTTATATCGAGATATCTTCTATATTAACTAAGTTATTAAAGATAGAAGACTATCTCGCTTAATCCTTCTAACCTTTATAGGTACTAATCCTAATCTAGTATAGCCTACCTTACTTTCAAATAATTTTATTTAATATAATTAAAATCTATATTCAAAATTTTAAAGTTATAGCTATATTAGTTTAATAGTTATATAAGAAAGTAGTAATAGTAGAAAAATTTACTATAAGCTCTAATAGCTTACGTAATAATAGAGGTACTAACTATATATTCTAAGAGATTATAGAAGATATATATATCTATTACTAGTAAAATTTCTAGCTAATTCTACCTAGTCGTTCTAGAGATATTAGGTAGTAATTTATTAATTTTTACTAGTAAATTCGGATAGAGCGCTCGGTAGAGTAGGGTACTCGTTAGTAAAATACGTTACTTATCTTTTCTTAAATAGTATAAAACTCTTTATACTTTTCTTTCTATACTATAATTAAGCTAGTATTATTATTAGTTAGTTTATTAGAAAGCTTAATAAGCGCCTTTAAGTTAGTAGATTCTAGATTAATATAGTTCTAGATACTCTAGGTATATATATAATACTTAAGGATATTAAACTAATTATTAAAGTTATCTTTACTAGATAGGATAGGTTTTTTAGTAATAAACTTTAAGTAGGTAGGTATAATATTATTTTATATATAAGTATAGATTAGGCTAGGCTTCTAACTATAAGCTTATAGGAATATTAGAATATAAAAGATAATTTTTTTATTATATTATAAAGTATCTAAGGTATAAGATATACTATAATAATTAAGTCTAGGTTATAAAAGGAGAACTCTTTATTAGGAATAATTCTTAGTAAGAGATATACTAGAAGAATATCCTAAGATCTTAGAGGTACCTAAGCTTTTATAGATTAATTATATTTATAATATTAAAGAACTTAAAAAAGATATTCCTAAGTTTTATACTTAACTAAAATACTAAGTATTAAGTTAAAAAGGAAGTATAGAGATATTATAATATTAAAGTTTAGTAGAATATATTAAGGCCTAATTAGAGAGGTATACTAATAGTATCTAACTAATTAATAGAAATTAGGTATACTTAATTTCTATATATAGCTAATTAGTAGAAATTAGATATACCTAATTTCTATACTACTATCGGATTTAAGATAGGTTTTTTATAGGTATATAGTATAGGAATAAGGTATATAATAAAAGACTATAATAAATAATATAGTAAATAATTAATTAATTATCTATAAACGCTCTTAAATATTATCTATTAATATTCTAATTCCTCTATCTACTACGCTTTCTACTAGTTTATATATCTATATCTACGGAGCTTATTAAGGTCTCTTAGTTTAGAGGGTAGAGATCTACTTATCTCTATTATATAGTTAAGCTAGCTTAACGTAGTTATTTAATAGTACTAGTTCTACGCAGCTTATCTATAATGCTATAAGCTATCGGATATTAGCTTTACTAGTTATATTAGCTATATTAGCTATACCGGCTCTACTAGCTATACTAGCTATAATCTTAGATATAGTTTCGGATAGTCTTATAATAACGCTTTTATCTAGTAGTAGATAACTGAGTTCGACCTTAGATTACCTATAAATCTAATAACTACTACTAAAATAGGAAAGTAGTTTAAACTCTATAATAATTATTTTAACTTATTTAGATTTATAAAAATACTAGAAAATTAATTATAATATACTAGTCTTTTAAGTAAAATACTTAGGCCCTCTATAAATACTTAAAAGTTAAGGTAAAAATTTAAATACTATATTTAAAGAGAAATCTCTAAATCTATAAGATTAAAAAGAAGTATAGTAGTTAGAAAATATTAATATAGTAAATACTTCTTTTAGTACTTCTCTAGAAAGAAATAGACTAACTTCTATTAATATAGGAATACTATCTTTAAAAGCTAGTAGTAAGAGTAGTTAGATTCTACTAACTCTAAGAAGATAGCTTATCCTATATAGTTAAATCTTTATACTAGTTATAACTAATAGTACTCTATAAATATATCTAAGCTAATTTAAAGAATATAAGAATATTAAGGTACTATAAGTATAGTTAATTAAAACCTTTAGAGACTAGATACTATACTTTATAGAGTAGAACTCTTAGAAATAAAAGTATATAGTTAATAACTTTATAGAATACCTTAGAATACTATATAATATAAATTAAATACTTATTACTATTAGTAGCTCCTACTTCTTAAATATACTATCTCTTATAGTAGAATATAGAGAGTAGAAGATTTTTAAGAAAATATTCCTAATAATTAAAGTAGTAAAAGCTAAAGCTTAGAAATAAACTAATAAAGTAGAAAATATATTTAAGTATATCTAAAATAACTATATAAGTACTCTATAGCTCTTCTTAATATATAGAGATTAGAAAGTATTTAATATAAATAGAATACTCTATATAATCTAGTACTTAAAAAGAATAACTATTAAAGGGTAGACTAACTTACTAAATAGTATCTAGTATTAGAAGTTTAAGACTAAAGGTATAAAGAAGGATAAATTCCTAAATATAATAGACTAGAAAAATATAAAGATAGAGTTAACTAAGCTAATAGATAAGATAGTAATAAGAATCTACTAAAAGGTATATAATAATTAGGATATAGTTAAAGAAATTAAAGAAAAATATAATAGTAGGAGGAATCTAGATAACTTAATACTAACTATAGAAGAAAAAGTAATTTATTAGAAAAGATAAACTCTCTTCTAGTAGAAAAAAGGTAAATCTTACCTATAGAATAGTTACTAACTATTACTCTAATAATAGATATAATTAAGAAGAAGTATAATATAGTTTAGTATTTAACTAGTATACTTATTCCTTATATATTAGGAATAAAGCTAGGATTAGAGAGTATAGTAAATAGCTTATATAAAGCTAGAAAAAAGATTAGTAATATAGAAGTAGTTAGATTCTAATTACTAATCTATAAAAGTATATATAGAGAATATCTTATATTATAGGAAGCTTAAAGAAAGTATAGATAATTATTAATACTATTAAGAGAGTAAGCTACTATAGATATAGAATTTCTAATTAATAGGATTATAACTATAAGAGATAGAGTAAAGTTAGTATTAATTATAAAAGATCTTCTATCTCTAGTATTTATTCCTAAAGAGAAAGATAAAAATATAAGTACTTATAGACTAAGGGATAGAATAGTAGATATAGATATTAGAGAGAACCTAATTACTTAACTAATAAAAGAAACTTTTAGGTAGGAATACTACTTTCTAATACTTAACCTTTTATTATCTCTAAAGATAGTATTAAGAGTCTACTAAGATACTATAGTATATTAATAGAGTAAGGTTAGTTCTTAAAGATAAAGTAAGGTAAGAGGGATTCGGTTTTACTTGGTTATAATAGAGCGTAGAAGTAATAACTTAAATTACTATACTATATTAAGTTAAATATAATAAGCTATAAGGGTTTATTATCTATCGTTATATATATAAGTTATCCTAGAAGTCCTATATTATCCTAAAGTCCTAAAGTCTTAATATTAGATTAGGACTCTCTAGGACTCTAGTATATTACGTAACCTATATTAGTAGTCTAGGTAATAAGTACTAAGGCCGAGTATATAAGTAGTAAGGTACTCCTCTAATAGGATTATAATAGATAGCTTTAGAGTAGCTTATACTATATAATAAGAAAGAGCCTACTAATTTATTATAGTTAACTAAAATATAGACTTAATTAGAAGTATTAAAGATATAGAAATAGTAGTCTAGAACTTTAAGGTAGTAGTTAAATAAAGAGCTTATAAATATACTATTAAGAACTCCTATCTAGTAAACTTACTAGTAAATATTTATAATAAGTAACTAATTAATACTATTTAAAAGAATATTATAGATAAGTTCTATTAGAAGGTCTATAATAGGTCTTTAAAATAAGATAAGAGAGGTAAAACCTATAATTTTAATTAGGTATATTAGGTATATAAGAGGTTTATATATAGAAAATTAGGCCTAGTTACTAAGGCTTTAACTAACTTAAAAATATATAAACTTCTAATTCTCTTTTACTAGAACTCTTATAGATAGGAGAATTAGTAAGCTAATCTAGTTACTCTAACCCTATTTATAGAATATTACTAAGAAACTTATACTTTAAAAGTTTTAAAATTATATAGATACTAACCTAGCCCTATTAAAGTACTAATTAATTAGGACTAAGTCTATAAAGTAATAGACTAGAAAGGAATTTAGAAAGAATACTATAAAATAGGCTCTATTATTATAAACCTATTTAAGGAATTTAATCTAGATAATAAACTAGTAATAATAGTTATAGAGTCTTTTAATATATATAGTTACTATATTTAGATAATTAATAGTTACTCTAATCTAAGATAGTATAGAATTATATTCTATAGCTTTATCTAGTAGCTTATCTATAGAGATATTAGATATTAGCTTATCTATACTATATTTCGAAAAACTTCCTATTTAATTTCTTACCTATACTATACTAAGTATATATTAGTAGAATAGAATATCTATTTTAGATATATAGACCTAAATATAGCTAAAGTAGTTTACTTTAGTAAAGGAGTAGATATAATCTAAGGAAGTATTTTCTTTAATAATAAAAATAATAAAAACTATATAAAAATTCTTATAGAGTTTTATAAAATAGCTAGGGAATAGCTTCTTTAATATAGAGCTTCTAGTCTATAGGACTCTTCTAGATATATCTAAGAATAGAAAGATAGTATTAATTAGAAGCTAGAATTCTTCTACTATTATAGTAGAGTTAGCTTAACTAAATTAAGTTCTAAGGAAGCCTTAGCTAAAGAGTTTAGAGGTATTTAAGCTTATAATCTCGATAAAGATAATAAGATAATAAAAAAATATAATAAAGATAGAAACTTCTACTTAATAACTTCTACTACTAATAGAGCCCTTAGTATATAATTAATTAGTCTAATTAGCTAACTAAGTACTTATATTATTTACTATACTATTACTCTAAAGTTAAATAGATTAAATAAATATATATAATAAGAAAGGTTTAAATCTCTAATCCTTTACTATCTTATAGGTTAATAGGCTCTACTACTATAGAGTATTATATAATACTACCTTAGTATATAAAGGTATAAGATAATATAAAAATAATAGAGAATTCTAAAAAAGAGTTATACTAGGAACTAATAGCTACTAATACTACTTTCCTTTCTAATCTTTAAATACTATCTAATTACTCTAATAGATATAAGAGAGTAAATTAGCCCTTTCTTATAGATCTTCTATATAACTCCTTATTATAGATCTTAAAAGCTATTATAGAACTAGTATACTAGAATATACTTCTTATATAGTAGAAGTTATATAATAAACTAGTTATAAATATAGACTATTTAGCTAACTAGACTACTAGGATTTAAAAAGAGTATATTAAGAAAGTAAAGAAACTTTAACCTATTATTAGACTTTATAAGAAGGAAGCTTATAGAGTAGATTAAGAGTAAGGTATTTCTAATAGGTCTTACTTTATAAATACTAGTAAATATCTTTCTTAAGAAGAAAAGTAGTAGGATTTTAATAATTAAGTAGAATAAGAGACTACTCTAGAATAACTATAGTTATAGTACTCTCTCTCTAATAAGAAGAATACTATAAGAAACTCTATACTTTCTACTTTTACTTCTTCTACTATTAGAAGTCTAATACTTAGGTTTAAGACTTTATCTCTTTAGAAATTACTAACTCTTAGGCTTAGTAGTTATAGAACTAATCTCTTATTACTATCTTAAAGAATAAGAGAATAGTTTACTTTCTTTAAATAGGTAATCTAGCTCTAACCTATAATAACTATATTACTTAACTCTACTTACTCTACTTTTATTAGAACTTTTTAGTTAGAATTAAGGCCTCCTACTACTAGTTTATACTAATCTAAGAGAAATAAAGTAAAAAAAAAGAAGAGATAAGATTTAGATAGAAATAACTAAGTATATATAAAAGTATATTAAATATAGAGTAAAGAATAGAACTTTATTTTCTTTATTTTATATATTTATAGTTATTAGTATAGAGCTTAGTAGAGCTAAGCTCTTAAGTTAAGAAGATTTATACTAGTATTAAAGGTACTACTAAAGTACTCTAATCTCTTTATAAAATAAGTATAAAAGCTTAGTAGAAGAGGTAATAGTAGAAGTATATATATTATAGAGAGAGTAGAATAGTTAAAAGTACTTAGAGTAGAATATAATCTTATCTTATTAAAACCTAGTCTTTAAGAAATAGTCGATTAACTTATATAATTAGTATAACTAAAGGCTTTATAAGATAACTATCTTCTTATAATAGTATACTAATAGTATAGATTAGTTATCTTATTAGATACTAGTTAATAAATATCTATTAAATATAGATTCTATTACTTAGAAGAGTTATTAGTATAAGAGATATAGTATTTAATAAAGAGACTATCTTTAATAGAAGAAAGGAGGATCTAATAGATAACCTAATATATAATACTTTTAAAGAGATTATAGTATAGATAAGATTAGTAGAGCTACTAGCTATATTATAAACTAATACTAAATCTTTCTATAAAAAGGATACTATAATTCTAGTAGACTAGTATAAGTCTTATCTAAGATATAAGTATAGATAAAAGATAATAGAGTTATATTCTATACTACTACTAATACTACTACTAGTAGTATTTCTTACTTAATTAATTACTTATAATAAGAGGAAACTAGGCTTAACTAAAATAATTCTATAGGTAGCTACCTTTATAGCTAGTATATAAAGAGAGAGTATTAAGTAGTTTAATAGAACTACTATTAATAAAGCTTAAATAAAAAGACTACTTACTAGAGGTATTATACTATACTTAAACTAGCTACTACTACTACTAAAGGCCTACTCGAATCTAGAGAACTATCTACTATATAAAGTATTTAAGAAAGCTAAAAAAGATTATCTTAAAAGCTATAAGTAGATAAAATTATATAAGGAAATAAAAGCTACTCTAATTAAATAGTCTAGGTAGTAAATACTTAACTATATATAAGTATATATATATAAACTAGACTAGAATTATAAGCTACTTAAATATAAAGTAAGATTAATTATTAGAGAAAACTAAAAGTAAGATATTATATCTTAAGATACCTATACTACTATACTAGCTATACTTATTATAAGTACTTATAGTACTAATTACTAAATATAATCTAAAACTTAAATAATATAATATTATAAATATTTATAGAGAAGTATATATAAGTATACTTTAAAGCTATTAAAAGATAAAAGTAATACTATAAGTTAAGAAAGCTCTTTATAGACTCTAGATTTCTCTATTCCTATAGTAAAGAGAGTTAACTAAAATACTAAGAGAATATAGTTTTAGTATAATCTTATATAAACTATACTATATAATAAAAGATAGTATAATTATATTCTTCTATAATATAGTTTATAAGTAAGTAGCTTACCTAAGTAGATAGACTACTAAACTCTACTAAAGTAACTATATAGTAATATAGTATAATACTATAATAAAGTACTATACTATATACTATAGTATAATACTATTTAGAAGTATTACTATTATCTATATTCTCTATTTCTACTTTATAGGTATAAGAGTTATATCTAATCTTACTATAATAGCTATAGTACCTCTTTATATATATCTTCTTTATAGGTATCTTACTATCTTTATAACTACTATACTCCTTTTTAGTAATTAGGTTAGATATCTTACTAACTATTAGAGTCTCCTCTATATATATATACTATCTTTTATATACTTTATACTTTATAAGTATATTAATAGTATCTTATAGGTAGCCTATTTCCTCTTATACTAATACTATATTATAAGCTATCTACTAAGTACTTTTATTTAACTACTTAACCTATCTATTTAATAAACTTATAGAAGACTCTTAATAGTTTTATATATAATTTTAGATTAGTATTAACTATACCTCTATCTTATAGATATTATATAGTTTTTTACCTCCTAGTTACTAGTACCTAGTATAGGTAGTATTAGTATATATAACTATATATCTAGCTTTAATAATACTATATTAAAGTTATATAGAACTAGCCTAGTACCTTATAACTCTATATAAATATTCTCTACTATAAATATCTTCTTAAAAGTAGATTTAAAGGCTAGTAGAAAGGTATCTTTATTAATATAGTAGATATAGCTATATACTAAGAGTAATATTCTATTACTATAGTTATACTTTAATAGTAAGTAGTAGATAATATTAAGTAGTTATAGTAGGTATAATAAGTAAAGTAGTATATAGAAAGTAATAATCTTATTCTTCTTATAGTAGTTTTAGAATTCTACTACGTAGTAGCCCTTATAGTTATTAATAATAAGTAGTCTATATACCCTAGTAGAGAATACTTTTATATAGGTATTAAAGTATTTAAGCTATACTAGTATAAAGCTATTATTAATCTAGTTATAAGGTAGATTAGTATACTAAGTAGAAATAAGGACTTTACCTATAAAGATAAGAAAGAGTAGGATAATATACTCTATTAGAGTAATACTTTATACTAAAGTAACCTACTTATAATTACTAAGCTATAGTTTCTTTAAACCTATAACTATAAGTTAAGAAGATATCTTACCTATTATAAAGCTAGATTTATTAAAATTCTATATATCTTTATCTATAATACTATACTTTACCTTTATTAACTATACTAGTATAAACTATAGATAGAGAATTACTAAGTCCTTATAGGTACTCTACTAGTAATTATATAGATAACTCTACTATATATATAGCTTAAGTATATACTTAATAAAGTTATTAATTTAGTTCTTATCTATAGAGTTACTACTATACTCTCTTAGTAGTCTATTAGCTATATCTTATATATTAGCCTTTAAGAGTAGTATACCTTATAAAGATACTTCTAGTATATACTATATAATTACCTTCTTTTCTAGTTTTATTATATCCTTTAATTTTAGCTTATAGTTATATTAGAAATATTATCTAGTATATTAGTAGTATAGTATTAATTTAAGTACGTTATATATTATTATAGCTTATTATTTACTTTATAGTTACTTAGAATTAAGATTAGATATAGTAAGAAATAGATCTCTTTTAGTATAAGCTTTCTATATATTATTATTAGATTTAAGATAGATTTTAATAGGTATATAGTATAGGAATAAGGTATATAATAAAAGACTATAATAAATAATATAGTAAATAATTAATTAATTATCTATAAATACTCTTAATTATTATCTATTAATATTCTAATTCTTCTATCTACTATACTTTCTACTAGTTTATATATCTATATCTATAGAGCTTATTAAGGTCTCTTAGTTTAAAGAGTAGAGATCTACTTATCTCTATTATATAGTTAAGCTAGCTTAATATAGTTATTTAATAGTACTAGTTCTATATAGCTTATCTATAATACTATAAGCTATTAGATATTAGCTTTACTAGTTATATTAGCTATATTAGCTATACTAGCTATACTAGCTATACTAGCTATAATCTTAGATATAGTATTAGATAGTCTTATAATACTTTTATCTAGTAGTAGATAACTAAGTTTAACTTTAAATTACCTATAAATCTAATATATTCTTTAGCTTAGTAAGCTTTAGTAAGCTAGAACTTATTAGGTAAGTATTAGGTTATTTAAGTAAGCTTAGATTTTATTAAAAGGTACTTTATATATAATCTAGTATTTCTATACTTCTACTAGTCTAATTAGGTTAAGAAACTCTTCTACTTATTTCTTAAGAGTACCTTAGTAAACCTATTAGTAGTTATCTCTATTAATAGAGTATAGGCTACTTTAATTTAACTAGCTAATACCTCTTACCTTAGCTAGTAGTTATAAATATTAATATACTTTAGTTTAGTTTAGAGTTTAGCTAGTCTTTAGTAATAAGCTAGATTATTTAAGTATTATTATACTAGATAGTAATATAGCTTATTAGTAGTTTAACCTTTAGCTTATCTAGTAATTATAATATAAAGATAGCTTCTTTAGCTACTTAGGATAAAGCTAGTAATTTAGCTTTAGTTATTAAAGTAGTAATAGTATCTTATTTATTAGCTCTCTATATAATAAGGCTATTAAATAGCTTAATAGTATATTCTTAGAGCTCTTTCTATCTAGAGTATTATTAGTAAAGAGGTATTACTAGCTACTAAGTAAATTACCTCCTCTTAGTTAGAGTACTTTCTATCTTATACTTAATAGATATATAAGTACTTAGTTAGTAGCTTCTTAGTATATAGTATTAGGTTTATAAGGAATTAAGCTAATTATAATATTATAAATACTATATCTAGTCTAGTAGTTACTATAGTAAATAGGAGTAAGCTAATTTTTACTAGTACTTATTAATCTTAGATAGTATTACTAAGCTAGTATAAGGCTAGAGCTTAGAAGTAGCTATTAGAGTATTATATAGATATCTTATTTATTAGTAAGCTAATATATCTTATTAATATATATAGTCTATAGGAGCTAGATAAGGTATTACTCTCTTTTCTAGATAATCTCTATACTAAGAACTATTAGAGATCTACTCCTCTAGTAATAGTATACTTCTCTTTAAGAGATTAGTTACCTTTTCTACTTCTTTAATCTTCTTTTTATTATAGGCTATAATAATATTATCTATATAGAAGAAGATAATAATACTATCTTTTACTATATAGTATAGCTTATAGAGTACTACTTAAAAACTAAGAGACTTTAGTATTAAAGTAAACTCTTTCTACTATAGTAGAGGTAAAATATATAGTCTATATAGAGCCTTTTAGACCTAAAGGATTATTCCTTCTTCTAGTATCCTTTAGTATCTTTATATAGATCTCTTAATCTATTATAGTATAGATAAAGCGTTTATTATATTATACTATTTTAGTTTAAGATTATATTTAGCTATAATTACTATAAGTATCTAGAAGGAGTAGCTAGCTAGTATTATAGTATAGGTATCTTATAATATAAGTTTCTTTACTAATCTCTATATACTACTAGTTAGGCTTTATATTTAATAAACTAGTAGTATTTATCTAATTTATAGGTATAAACCTATATATAATTAAGTATCTATTAACCTATTTATTTAATTAGATTAGCTAGTACTTTAGTCTATAATCTTATCTTTAGTATTATTATATAAGTTATTTAGCTTCTTTAAATAGCTTACCTATTAGATAGTTATCTAGGCTTATTTAGTATATTAGTAGAGGTAGAAGTTAACTATAATAGAGCTTTAAGCCTTAGTAAGTATTCTTTTTATCTTTACTTTATCTATTAACTCTTCTCTATATTACCTAATATTTCCTACCTAAGTACCTACTATAAAGGCTACTACCTATAGAATAGTTTTAGATAATCTTAGTTATTATAGGTTTTTATTATAGTAGTTAACTATTCTCTACCTAAGCGATTTTAGATAACTTATATAATACTAGTCTCTAGCTATTAATTAAGCTAAGAGTACTACTAGTATAGAGATAGTAGTAGAGTTAGATAATATTCCTTAATCTTTCTTCCTTAATAGTAGCTAGTAGGTTACTTTATTAGTTAATATATCTAGATTAGTATTATCTTTATAGAAAGATTTATTTCTAGCTAATAAACTAGTATTAGAGCTTAATAGTTCTTATATAAGTAGTAATCTCTTCTAGTATTTAATATATAAGGTTATCTCTTAGGTCCTCTATTTTACTATTAAAGATTATATACTTATTAAAGATAATATCTTAAGTACTTATTACCTTAGCTATAGATAGTACCTATATCTAGTAGATATTTAATAACTAGTATCTAATAAAGTATCTAATCTAGGCCTTTAGGTCTAGCTACTAGAGTCTTAATTTACTATAGTAGGTATTATTAGTTATTATAAAAGCTTTATACCTATAGGCTTTTAAATAAGCTAGATTAGGCTTTCTTAGTAATACTATAATTCTTAATTATAAGCTACTCCTATAAAGAAGGTCTTATATAGTATTTTCTAGTTATTTAAGTAACTTAGTATTTAGTTATAAAGGTATACTCTAGCTCTAGTAATCTCTAGCTAGAGTTCCTAAGGTAGATTTATATTAAGTATATTATATATAATTTCTCTTATTAATACCTTTAGTATACTCTACTCCTCTATTTAAGCTTATATATCTAGGCTAAAGGTTTAACTATAATATCTTATAAGCTTAGCTAATATTAGACTTCTAGTTTAACTATTATAATCTTATTATTAGCTTTAATTACTTTAACTAATATATTATACTAGTTCTTTAAGAAGATAATAAGTATTTCTAGTATCTTAATAATTAACTTTACTAGTTAGTTATCTATAAAGTAGAAGTCTTACTATAGTTTAGAGAGCTTTATAGTAACTAGTATCTAGCTTTTTCTTTATTAAAACTCTATACTTTATATAAGTAGAAATTAATTAAGATTCTTTCTCTTAGTCCTTTATAGCTAACTTTAGTATATAACTAATTTAGTATCTTATCTTAGCTTTACTATAGAGTTATATTTAATAGTAGTTACTCCTTTTATATACTCCTTAAGTTTACTAGATAAGGTATTAATTATATTAGTTTTAGATAATAAGTTCTTATACTATAGGAGTATAGTTACTTAGCTAATCTAGGTTTATAGGTATAATATATTACTTCTTATAGTAGGTAAAACTTAAGTACCTATTAGCTATAGATTTTAGTAAGATTTCTAATTATCTATTTACTTAGTTTATTTAGAGTTATAGGTTCTAATTAAGTATTCTACTATATTTCTCTCTACTAGAGTAATTAGAATAAGACTAGATTATAGTAGATATCTAGGTATATAGCTATATTATATAAAGCTAGTTAATTTACTTTAGATTAATTCTTTAATATTAGATTAATAGATCTATATCTCTTTACCTATATCTTTAAGTTACTAGCTTAGATATAGTCTTCTTAAGTAGGTAGATAGTAGTTATAGATATAATCTAGATTATTTATAATATAGTAGGTTATACCTAAATTAAGGATAATTAAGTCCTATAATAGATATTTATTATAGTTATTTATTATAGTTTAAAAGGATATAGTAGTAAAGGTTCCTTTAATACTTATAACTCTTTAACTATATAGTTATTCTTAATCTCTAGGTATTAGAGTTAGTAATCGCCTAAAGTAAGCTTTAGACTATTCTCTAATTAATCCTTAAAATATAGTATTATTTTTATATTTATAGTTAATAAGCTCTTATAGATTCTTATTTAGATTCTAATATAAAGAGGCTATATCTAGATTAATATAATAGTATTTCTTTAGATTATAGAATTTACTATAAATAGGGTATTTTTCCTCTACTATAGTTTATCTAGTTAATTATATATTATTACTATTTTAGCTAGGTTAATTTTTATACTAGGGTTTACCCTAGTTTAAGTTTAACTAAAGTCTACTATAGTTTAGTAGTAGATTATATTCTATAGGAGAGGTATTTCTAGTCCTACTTTAAGTAGTTTTACTACTAGTAGAAAGATCTAATAAGGTATTATTAACTATAAAAGTAGCTTTATTTTTCCCTAATTTAAGAGGATAATTTACTATTAAGTATTATTAGAATTATTTTATTATCTCTTTATAGGTTATATAATCTTTAAATTAACTATAATCTTAAAAGTTTATAGACTATATAGGAGTAATCTTATTAATTACTAAGAGAAAATATTTTATAACTATATTAATCTATAATATATCTACTACTTTATAAGCTTCTATATTAGTAGTAGCTTAGTTATACTTAGATAGCTAGGTTTCCTAATTTAATATACTCTTTATTAGTATAAGTAAGTAGATATAGTACTAATAAGCTTACTTTCTCTCTAACTACCTATTAATACTAATAGTTTATTTAAGGTTTATAAGCTACTATTATAGTAACTAATCTAGTAGATAGTACGTGCGTAGTAGATATAGTATAACTAATAATTAGATAAAGACTATAATTTACTATAAACTCGTCTACTCCTTATTATATATATATTAATTAATTTAATACTACTTAGAGAGAGTTTTATAGTATTTAAGATCTTCCTTTAATACTTTAAGGCCTATAGTTAATAGCTTAGATTAACGTACTAGCTCTTAAATATTAGAGGCTAGTATATATTTAGTAATTTCTAGAGTATTAATAATTTCTTATTCTTTAATAAGTATAGTAGTTATTACTAGGTTAATCTTATCCTAGATTTTATAGTCTATATATCTAGATTATAGCTAAGTTAACTATACTATATAGTCTATATTAGTCCTTAGTATTATTATAGGATTATACTATACTTAATAGGCTATTATAATTTATAATTAGCTTAACCTAGTTAAAATAGTAAATTTTAAAGTTTAGTAGAGTATACTAGGGACTAATTATAGAGTATACTAGTTAGAACTTACTAATTAATAGAAATTAGGTCTACCTAATTTCTATAGGTTTATATACTAATTAGCTTAACTTATTTTAGTTATTAGTTTAGTTTAATTTAGTTAAGGTAGTAAGACTCTTAATTATTAGATTTAAGATAGATTTTAATAGGTATATAGTATAGGAATAAAGTATATAATAAAAGACTATAATAAATAATATAGTAAATAATTAATTAATTATCTATAAATATTCTTAATTATTATCTATTAATATTCTAATTCTTCTATCTACTACGCTTTCTACTAGTTTATATATCTATATCTATAAATCTTATTAAGGTCTCTTAGTTTAGAGGGTAGAGATCTATTTATCTCTATTATATAGTTAAGCTAGCTTAATATAGTTATTTAATAGTACTAGTTCTATATAACTTATCTATAACGCTATAAGCTATTAGATATTAGCTTTACTAGTTATATTAGCTATATTAGCTATATCGGCTATACTAGTTATACTAGCTATAATTTCGAATATAGTCTTAGATAGTCTTATAATAATACTCTTATCTAGTAGTAGATAACTAAGTTTAACCTTAGATTATCTATAAATCTAATAATTATATTATTAAGATATAATATACTAATACTATATAGTTACTTTAGTAGAGTTTAGTAGTCTATCTACTTAGGTAGTATACTTACTTATAAACTATATTATAGATAATATTATAATTATATACTATAGGTATAGAAAAAATAAAGTAGAGAAAGCTATTACTTTACTTAAAACTAGATACTTAATTACTAGAAGAAGTAATTTAAAGTAATTCCTTAGTATTAAAGTAACTTAAAACTAAAACTAGAATCTTATATAATTCTTATAGGCTTTATATATTAATAGGATTTAAAGGCTAGCTATTAAGATTAAGTTATAATATAATATACTAATAGCTACTATTTAACTAATACTATAAGAAGGACTAGCTACTCTATCTAAGATTAATAAATATAAATATAAAATTAACTTATTATACTTTATTATAGTAACTACTAAACTAGATATAGCCTTTACTACCTTATACTTAGTATACTTTCTTATAAACCTTAGTACTAAGTATTAAGATACTATTAATAAAGTACTTCTCTATCTTAAATCTATATAGATAAAAGTATTAGAAATAAGAAAAGGAGAAATACTTAAAGTAGCTAATAATACCTTATTTACTAATAATACTTTAGAGTATAAAAGCTTATAAAAATATATAATTATACTATTTAAAGGCTTTATAGTATAGAAAGTAAGTAAATAAGATATAGTAACTTCTTTAACTACTAAAGCTAAACTATTAGCTCTCTTATAAGTAATAAATAAAGTTATCTTTATATTATAACTTTTAGAAGAACTTAAGATTACTTAACTTAACTTATTAATTATAATTAAATATAATAATATATAGACTATTTAACTAGTTACTAAAGAGATACCTAAGCTTTAAACTAAGCTAAAGTATATTAATATCTATAACTACTAGCTTAGATAAGAAGTATTAAATAGAATACTATAGATTAAGTATATATAAATAGAAAAGATAATTATAGATAGACTTATAAAGGTATTACTATTAAATAAATAGTCTAGATTTCTTAAATAATTTAGGTTAGTAGAATAATACTAGTTAACTTAAGATATTACTTAATCTTAACTAGAAGAGATATAAGACTAGTTTAAATTAATAATATTAGCTTTAATTAATAACTAATTATTTTTAGCTAAGAGAGTATATTAGATTAGATAATAATTATAATATTAATTAAGATAGTAATTAAGATAGGTATATATATATATATACTAGTAACTAAGTAAGCTAAATTAAACTATACTATACTAGCTTAACTATAGGTATCTCTTTAATAGAAGAGTTATAATTAAGTAATATACTAGGTTTATAAAGGGGGACCCTAGAGTATAAAAGTAATTAAGAAACTCTCTAAAGTATATTAAGAGTAGAAGAAAAAGTAGATAATAGATAGAAAAATTAATTAATTTAATTAATCCTATTAATTATATTAATCTTTCTAAGTAACCTTTAAATCTAATAAGTACTTAAATTACTAGCTAATTACTTTACTTTTTATCCGTACGTAGTAGCTCTAGCTATTACGTACTATAGAGCATATATAGTAAGAGCTTCTAGTAAAAGGGGTAACTAGATGCATAGGCCTATAGCCCGTGCGTATAGTTCCCCTATATAGATCGTAGATCGATCGTACGTAGAAGAATAACTATAAATTATACCTTTACTTAAGAGAATCAACTCGAATACCGTATAATATTATATAAAGCTTACCGCATACTTTCGCGCTATAGAGGAAGCCTACGAACACTTTTAATATTAAATAGATATCTAGTAGTTAATTATTATAGAGGGGTGATAGCGAAAAAGAGTAATCGATTTTTTAACCTTTTTTAATAAACTATAACTTTACGATAAAAATTGCTAAAAATATAAGAGATAGAGATTTTTAAAGAGAAAAACTATATTATTCTTTTTAAAATTTTAGATTCTAATTATTAAGTATATTTAGGGGTTCTATTTCTTTCTAAAGTTAGAGTAAATTTTTTCTTCTACTTTAGAGAGCTATTACTATTTATTTTAAGTATCTTTTTTACTATATTTTATATATATAATTTAACTATAGTATAACTATAATATACTAGACTTTTAGCTATATCGTACTACTAGTTTATATTATATAGAAACTTCTAGTTTTTACGCGTTTAGGAGTATAGTTATATATTTAACTAAGCTAATACTTAGTTTAATAACCTTTAGCTATCTTTACTACTATATATCGCTAAGGGAGAGATAATATATAGTTATCTATAGCTAACTAGGCTATAGCTAGCTACTCCTCCTTTATAGCCTCTTTAAAGAGCGTTATACTCCTTTTATTAACTCCTATCCCTAAACTCTTTCTAGGGCATTTATTTAGCCTATCTTTAAGTATACTCTATATATTTTCAATAGGATTTAGATCTAGGCTATAGGTAGGGTAAGGATAAAGCTTAACTAAATTCCTTTTAAACTAATCCTTAATAGCTTTAGTTTTATAGATTTTATAGTTATCCTACTATAATCTCTAGCCTAAATAGATAATTAGTATATATTCTAGAAATATAACTAATATATATCTATATATATATATAGTTATATATATATAGGAAAAAGGGGTAAAAAAGAGGTAGGGTTATAAACTATATTTTATATACTTTTTAATAAGTAAATTTAGTATCTCTTAGAAATATTTTCTATATATAAAAGGTAAAGTATTTATAGGGTCTATTATAATAATTAATTTATATCGTCTCTCTACCTAAATAGATCTCTAATCTAAGATAATTATATCTCTAGCTATAACTTAGTTATTATTAAAGTAATAAATAATCTAATTAAATAGAAAGAAATAGTATAAAAAATAGAATAAAATAGTATACTAGGAATTTTTTTAAACGTATTTCTATAAGTTATAGAAATTAATTACTTTTAAGCCTTAATATAGCCTATTTTACTATTATATACTTCTCTAGCTCTATACTCTCTTTATATAGTACTTTTATCTAAATATATAATCTTTTTTAGATTTAATCCTTTCTTTTCTACTATCTTTAATAGCTCTTTAGTATACTTAAGTCTTAATTTTTAGCTAATTTAGCTAAAATAAAAGATATTTTAGTAGTTATAGTAGTAGTAACTCTCTCCTCTTTTAAAAATTATTATAACTTTCTTATACTAATATTAAGAATATTTTCTAGTATTAATATCTTATTTATAATCTTAGGGCTTTAAATTATATATCTTATAATAACTCTTTTTACTCTTTTAAAAACCCTAGTAGGTCTTCCTTTATATCTTTTTTTTTCTTCTACTTTTATAGCTCTTTTCTTCTTAATTTTATTAATAGTATTATAAAATATTTTAATATATTTTTTTAAGATAGTAGCTATCTTATTAGGAGAGTTATTAGCTTTAAATAGAAGATAGGCGTTTAATTCGAATTTTAAGAGATTTCGTATTATTATAAAGGATTTAGTAAAAATTTAAAAAGTTCTTAACTTATTAGCTATAGACTAGTATTTTAGTAATATATTACGTAATCTAACTATTAATCTCTTTTTTTTATTTTTTTCCTCTATTTCTAAAAAGTTACTTATATAATCTTTACTAACTAAACTAGGCTTAGTTAAAAAATTAGATATTTTTATAAGTAAATTAAAAAGTTCTACTACTTTAAAAATAACGAAAAAAAATCTACCTAGTTCTATACTAGATTACGTAATATATTATAGCTTTTATATAAATATTATACGCTAAACTAAAAGAAGAGATCTTTAGCTATAAAACTAAATATCTCTTATATTTTTAGCTAATTCTTTTATAAAGTTATAGTTTATTAAAAAAGGATAAAAAATTAATTACTCTTTTTTACTATTACCCCTCTATATATATTATAATAACTAGCCTAATCTATATTAGTAAATCTTTTTAACCTCTAAAAGTAATCTCTATATATAAGCTTAAGACTTATTATCGTTTTAAGATACTATAGGATATACTAGGTAAGATTTATATATTATAGGCTAGAATTTACTAGGTATAAACTTACTATAGATATTATATATAAAATATCCCTTTTAGTCTTAAATATAATATATATAAGAGATTTAACTATATATTAATATTTAGTTCTCTCCTTTTATAAGTAGCTATATTATTAACTATTTTCTATTAGTAGTAAGTTTTAATTAGTATACTAATAGGTTTATAATTACTAAGCCTAAATTAAATAATAATCTTAGTAATATAAGTTTCTTAGCTTAGGTATAGAACTCTATTCTACTAGTCCTACTAGATAGTTAAAGATCTATTATCTAGAAGTAATTCCTAAAAGCTTTCTTAATTCTCTTTATCTTTATAATATTTAACCTAATAATTAGAAGATTATCTATATATACTATAATATATATACTACTTTATATAAAGATACTAAGGTTAGTATTAATTAGCTTTAAACTAAAACTATATAAGAAGTTAGTAAGAATCTAATACTAGATATATAGAGCTTACTTTAAGTTATAAAGTACTTTTTAAAGTTTATAGACTCTTAATATACTATCTACTATATAGTATAGCTATTTAATATAGATCTTTATTAGATTTAAGATAGGTTTTTAATAAATATATAGTATAGGAATTAGCTATATAATAAAAGACTATAATAAATAATATAGTAAATAAATAAATATTTATCTATAAATACTCTTAATTATTATCTATTAATTTTCTTCCTCTTATATCTACTATACTTTCTACTTATTAGATTTATAGGTAATTTAAGGTTGAACTTAGTTATCTACTACTAGATAAAAGCGTTATTATAAGACTATCTAAGACTATATCTAAGATTATAGCCGGTATAGCTAGTATAGCTAGTATAGCTAATATAGCTAATATAACTAGTAAAGCTAATATCTAATAGCTTATAGTATTATAGATAAGCTATATAGAACTAGTACTATTAAATAACTATATTAAGCTAGCTTAACTATATAATAGAGATAAGTAGATCTCTACCCTCTAAACTAAGAGACCTTAATATACTCTATAGATATAGATATATAAACTAGTAGAAAGTAAAGTAGATAGAAGGATTAGAAGATTAATAGATAATAATTAAGAGTATTTATAGATAATTAATTAATTATTTACTATATTATTTATTATAGTCTTTTATTATATACTTTATTCCTATACTATATACCTATAAAACCTATCTTAAATCTAATAATTAAGAGTCTTACTACCTTAACTAAATCGAGCTAAACTAATAACTAAAATAAGTTAAGCTAATTAGTATATAAACCTATAGAAATTAGGTAGACCTAACTTCTATTAATTAGCTAGTTCTAACTAGCGCGCTCTATAATTAGTTTCTAGTATACTCTACTAAACTTTAAAATTTACTATCTTAACTAAGTTAAGCTAATTATAAATTATAATAACCTATTAAGTATAACGCGATCCTATAGTAATACTAAGGAACGATACTAAATATATAGCCTAGTTAACCTAGTTATAATTATAATATATAGTCTATAATATCTAGGATAAAATTAACCTAACTATAATAGTAGAATTTATTTAAAGGCTAATAGTAATTAGAGCCCTTATAATTACTAACTACGCGTTAGCTATAAATATCTAGTAACTAGTATATTAATTTAAATTATTAACTATAGGACTTAAAGTATTTAAGGAAGATCTTAAATACTATAAGACTCTTTCTAAATAATACTAAAGTAATTAATATAAATTAGAGAAGGAGTAGATAAGCTTATAATAGATTATAGTATTTATTTAATTATTAGTTATACTATATCTACTATATACCTACTACCTACTAGATTAATTACTATAATAGTAGCTTACTAACTTTAAATAAACTATTAGTATTAATAAATAGTTAGAGAAAAAATAAGCTTATAAGTACTATATCTACTTACTTAAACTAATAAGAAGTATATTAAATTAGGAAACCTAGCTAACTAAATATAACTAAGCTACTACTAATATAGAAGCTTATAAAGTAGTAGAGGTATTATAGAGTAATATTATTATAAATAACTTTCTCTTAGTAATTAATAAGATTACTCCTATATAGTCTATAAACTTTTAAGATTATAGTTAATTTAAAGATTATATAACTTATAAGGAGATAATAAAATAATTCTAAGAATACTTAATAGTAAATTATCCTTTTAAATTAGAGAAAAGTAAAACTACTTTTATAGTTAATAATACTTTATTAGATTTTCCTACTAGTAGTAAAACTACCTAGAGTAGGATAAGAGATACCTCTTCTATAGAATATAATCTACTACTAAACTAAGGTAGACTTTAGTTAAACTTAAACTAGGATAGGCTCTAGTATAGAAATTAACTTAGCTAAAATATTAATAATATATAATTAACTAGGTAAACTATAGTAGAGAAAAAATACCCTACTTATAGTAAATTCTATAATCTAAGAGAATACTATTATATTAATCTAGATATAGCCTCTCTATATTAGAATCTAAATAAGACTCTATAAGAGCTTATTAACTATAAATATAAAAATAATACTATATTTTAAAGATTAATTAGAGGATAATCTAAAGCTTACTTTAGGTAATTACTAACTCTAATACCTAGAGATTAAGAATAACTATAATATATTTTACTACTAAGCGAGCGATACTACTAAGTAAGTAGCTCTAAACTCTATATAAAATCCTACTTAGTAAGTAGCTCTATCTCTAGAACTACTAATTAGAACTAGCTATAAATTTTATAGTAGATTTCTATATATACTAGTATATACTATTTAAAATATCTAAATTCTATAATTAGTATTTATAGAGATACTAAAGTATAGGAGCTAAAAAATAGCCTTTTCTAAATAGCTTCCTAATTATATAAGCTAAAGCTTAGATATTCTAGATTTAGTTTATTTACTTAGGTATAGCTCTATTATAAAATTTATAGCTAGTTCTAATTAGTAGTTCTAGAGATAAAGCTACTTACTAAGTAGGATTTTATATAGAGTTTAGAGCTACTCGCTCAGTAGTATCGCTCGCTTAGTAGTAAAATATATTATAGCTAAAGAGTTATAAGTATTAAAGGGACCTTTACTACTATATCCTTTTAAACTATAATAAATATAGAAGGGTGTAAAAAATAAAGTATAATTTTTTTTTAATCTTTTTTAAAGTTATATATCTTAACGATTATATAAGCTAGAAATATAAGAATAAGTTAGTTTTATAGAGAAAAAGGTAAATATTAATTTCCTTATAAAAAATTAGTAATATTATATAATCTATATTATAATATTTAGAGTTAAAGTAGAAGTATTTTTTTACTTTATTTTTAAAGTAGTATAACTTTATAAAGTCTAATTTTTTAACTAAACCTAGTTTAGTTAGTAAAGATTATATAACGTAATTTATAGTATAGGTTACTTATCTAAGTAATTTTATAGAATTAGAGGAAAAAAATAAAAAAATTAGATTAATAGTTAGCTTACGTAATAGATTACTAAAATATTAGTCTATCGCTACTAAATTAGTAATTTTTAAAATTTTAACTAAATTCTTTAAATTAGTACTAAATCTCTTGAAACTCGACCCTAACGTCTAGCTTCTCTTAGAAGCTAATAACTCTCCTAATAAGATAGCTACTATCTTAAAAAAGAAATTTAAAATAATTAATAATACTATTAATAGAATTATAACGAAAAAATATATAAAAGTAGAGGATATAAAAAGATATAAAGAAAGACCTACTAGGGTTATTAAAAAAGAAAAACGAGTAATTATAAGAGATATAATTTAAAGCCTTAAGAAGATAAATAAGAGATTAATACTAGAAAATAATCTAAGTACTAGTATAAGAAAGTTATAATACTTTTTAGAAGGAGAGAAGGTTACTACTAATATAAGTACTAAAAAGTCTTAAAATATTAGTTAAATTAGCTATATAAAAGACTTAAGTACGCTAAATAGTAATTAAATATAGTAGAAAAGAAAGAATTTAATCTAAAAAGGATTTTACTTTTAGATTAAAGCTATATATAAAGAGGGTATATAGCTATATAAGAATACTATAGAAAAATAGGCTCTATTAAGACTAGAAAGTAATTATTTTCTATAACTTATAAAATTAAGTTTAAAAAAAATCCTAGTATACTATTTTTTTCTATTTTCTATTATCTTTTTTTCTATTTAATTAGTTTTTTTATTACTTTAATACTAACTAAGTTATAACTAGAGATATAACTATCTTAGTTTAGAGATCTATTTAGATAAGAGGATAATCTAAATTAATTATTATAAGAGACTCTATAAATACTTTACCTTTTAATAATAGAATATATATATAAGTAGTACTAAATCTAGTAGTTAAAAAGTATATAAAATATAGTAAATAACCCTACCTCTTTTTTACTACTTTTTCTTTAATATATATAACTCTATATATATATATATATATATTAGTAATATTTCTAAAATATATACTAATTATCTATTTAGGCTAGAGATTTTAGTAAGATAACTATAATATCGATAAAGCTAAAGCTATTAAGGATAAGTTTAAAAAGAATAAAGTTAAGCTTTATCCTTATTCTACCTTTAGTCTAGATTTAAATCCTATTAAAAATATATAGAATCTTCTTAAAGATAGGCTAAATAAACGGCCTAGAAAGAGTTTAGGTATAGGGATTAATTTAAAGAGTATAGAAGCTTTTAAGCTTACTAAAATAGAAGAGTAGAACGCTATAAGCTAGTAGGCTATATATAATAATATACTATCCTTACTTATAAGGTAGGAGGCTATTAAAATAGTTATAGGCTATTAGACTAAGTATTAGTCTAGTCTAATATATATTTATTAACTAAAGTCTAAAAAAACTAAGTTTCTTTATAAATATTAATATAGTAATACGATATATCTATAAAGCTAGTATATAATAGGTTCTATATAGATAATTAATATATATAAAATATAGGGAAAAAGATACTTAAAATAAAAAGTTATAAGCCTTTAAATATAGCTTAAAAAGATACCCCTATTTCAGTAAGCTACTATAGCTAAGTTACGATTACTAAGTTATAGATTTTTATACAACCTAAAAGAGCGAGCTTTTTACTTTAAAGATATCTATTTTTTATAGTTATAGCTCTTATATTAAGGAAGTTATAATACTTTAAAAAAGTTAAAAAAAAGATTATACTTTATTTTTTACACCCCTCTATAACTATAATAAATATCTACTATAGGATTTATTTATCCTTAATATAGGTATAATCTTCTATATTATAAATAACCTTAATTATATCTATAACTATTACCTACTAGCTTAAGAAGACTATATCTAAGCTAATAATTTAAAGATATAGGTAAAGGGATATAGATCTATTAATCTAATATTAAAGAATTAATCTAAAGTAAATTATCTAGCTTTATATAATATAGCTATATACCTAGATATCTACTATAACCTAGTCTTATTCTAATTACTTTAGTAGAGAGGAATATAGTAGAATACCTAATTAGAACTAATAACCTTTAATAAACTATAGTAGAGTAATATAAAAAAAAAGCCTAAAAAAAAGTTATAGTTTTTAACTAGTAATAACTCTATAAATAATTTAGCTAAAAATATAAGTAAATAAGAATTATAAAGAGAAACTCTAGATCTTTAATTTAGCTTACTAAAATTTTTAATTACTAAGAAACTAAATGCTAGGATTTAAAGTATTTAGAGGACTTTTTTTTAAGCTAACTTTAGTATTATATAGTTTTTTATTTATAGTATCTTTTTCTTATATTTTTTAATATTAGTTAGGTATATATAATATTATTAATATATTTTAGTTATATATAATTCTAATTATTAAAAGAGTATATATTTAGTAAAAGGTAAAAAGTTAAACTTTTAGTAAAAGATTATATTTAATAGTTATAACCTATTACTATTAGTACTTAGTAGGATAGCCTTTAGCTAGTATATAGTCCTACTAACGTTTTTCTATAGATAATATATAATTATCTATAGATTCTTGTTATATAAGCGCCTATTCTTCTTTTATCGCTATTTTAAAGGATTCTACTACTATAGGAGTAGTTCCTAAAGGAAAATTTCCTTTATATCTTTTAATTAGTTAATCTTTTAATAAACTCTAAACGTTTTCGATAGGATTTAGATCGGGACTATAGGCTGGATAAGGAAAGAGTTTTACTCTATTTCTCTTAAACTAATTAATAATAGTAGAAGCTTTATAAATTCTACTATTATCTTATTAATAACTTTACCCTAGTATACTAGTTAGCTATTTATAATCTTAGATTAAAGATATATTAACTAGTTCTTTTATAATAATAGAAAAATAGAGTAAAATAGAGTTCTAGGACTTAACTCTTTTAATATACTTTTTAATGTACTTATTAAGTACTATTCGGATATAGCGAGAAGAATCTAGAGTTTTAGTATTAATTAGGTCCTAAATAAACTCTAGTTCTAATCTTTCTCCTATCTAAATAGCTCCCTATACTTAAATCTTTATTCCTTTATCTAATATAATAGTTAGTAAGATAGCTATTATTATATAATTTTAAGGAAAAAAAGTAGATAAAAAATAGAATATTTTAGCCTATTAGGATTTTTTTTAAACTTACTTTTATTAGTTATAGAGACTCTTTCTCTTCTAACTCCTTTTTTACCCTTTTTTTAGTAATATTTAGGCCTAGCTCCTTTCCTAGCCTCTATACCACTTTTATCTAAAAATATAACTCTTTTTATATTAATTTCTTTATTTTTTAGCCTTCTTAGCTACTCTTTATAATAGCTAACTCTTTTTTTAGTATTTTATTTATTAATTAAGGGCTTTTTATTAATAATATTAATAGAATAGCCCTCCTCTTTAATAAAACGTTATAAGCCCCTAATAGAGATATTAATATTATTTTTAAATAATAATCTCTTATTAGTCTTCTTAGGACTCCTTATTAAGTCCCTATTTAGTTATCTTTTTTCTCTTAAATTTAACTTAGTAATCCGCTCTTCTATTACTTAGCTAATAGAGGGCGGATTACTATTTTTTTTTCTAATTCGATTTATAGCGTTTTTAATAGATTTATAGTCTTTTTTAAGGATAGTAGTAATAGTAGATAGAGGTATATTAGATAAGTAAAGTAGGTTAACTTTAGATTCGAATTTTAAGAGGTTTATCGACATTTATTAAGGATTTAGAGAAGAGAAAAAAAAAAAGAGATTAGAAGTTATTTTATCCTTAATAGACTAATAGATTAGTAATATATTTAATAAGTTTAGCTTATATAATAAAGTTATTACTTTTTTCTATTTAAAATAATAAAATAAGAAGATAATAAATATACCCTAAAAATTAGATTATATAATCTTAATAAACCTATTAAGGATTAGATAATCTAAAAATAGAATTTTATACGCTAATAAAAAAGTTCTATTAAGTTGAATTTTACGAAAAGAAAAGACCTCTAAATACTTTAAGTTATAGCTCTAGTTCGCTAAGTAATTAATAATCCTAGTAAGCTAAAATATAGAACTTAATTCTCTCTTTAAAATTCTTATTTACTTATATTTTTAGCTAAACTATTTATAGAGATATTACTAGTTAAAAACTATAACTTTTTTTTAGGCTTTTTTTTCGTATTACCCTACTATAGATAGGTATATAATTAGAAATCTTACTAAGATCTATAGCTAATAGGTACTTAAGTTTTATCTATTATAAGAAGTAATATATTATACCTATAAATCTAGGTTAACTAGAGTAACTATAATCCTATAGTATAAGAGACTAGACTATCTAAAACTAGTAGTAATTAAGTATCTTATCTAGTAAACTTAAAGAGTATATATAAAAGAAGTAACTACTATTAAATATAACTCCTATAGTAAAGCTAAGATAAGATATTAAATTAGTTATATACTATAAGTTAGCTATAAAAGACTAAGAGAAAGAATCTTAATTAATTTATACTTATATAAAGTATAGAGCTTTAATAAAGAAAAGAGCTAGATACTACCTATAAAGAAGATTTTTAAACTATAGTAAGACTTCTACTTTATAGATAACTAATTAGTAAAGTCGATTGTTAAGATACTAAAAAATCTTATTCTCTTCTTAAAGAATTAGTATAATATCTTAGTTAAAGTAATTAAAGCTAATAATAAGATTAATATAGTAAAGCTAGAAGTCTAGTATTAGTTAAGCTTATAAGATATTACTATTAAACCTTTAGCTCTAGATATAGAGGTATATAGTAAAAAAGAACTAATCGAAAAAATAGCCTTTTTTAATATACTATATCTTACTTAATATAAGAGCTATAACTATAAAAAAGAGATATTTTTAAAGAGAAAAGCTTGCTCTTCTAGGTTAACTAAAAATCTATAGCTTAGTAAGCGTATTATAGCTATAGTAGCTTACTAAAATAGGGGTATTTTTTTAAGCCGTATTTAAAGGCTTATAACTTTTTATTTTAAGTATCTTTTTTCCTATATTTTATATATATTAATTATATATATAGAACCTATTATATATTAGCTTTATAGATATATTGTATTACTATATTAATATTTATAAAGAAACTCGATTTTTTTAGACTTTAGTTAATAAATATATATTAGATAAGACTAATACTTAGTCTAATAGCCCTTAGCTATTTTAACGGCCTCCTACCTTCTAGGTAAGGATAGTATACAATTATCTATAGCCTACTAGCTTATAGCGTTCTACTCTTCTATTATAGTAAGCTTAAAAGCTTCTATACTCTTTAAATTAATCCCTATACCTAAACTCTTTCTAGGCCGTTTATTTAGCCTATCCTTAAGTAAACTCTATATATTTTCAATTAGATTTAAATCCGGGCTATAGGTAGGGTAAGGATAGAGCTTAACTCTATTTCTTTTAAACCAACTCTTAATAGCGTTAGTTTTATAGATTTTATAGTTATCTTATTGAAATCTCTATCCTAAATAGATAATTAGTATATATTCTCGAAATATAACTAATATATATATATATATATATATAGTTATATATATAGATAGATAAAGTAGTAAAAAGAGATAGTAATACTAACCGCGTTTTATATACTTTTTAACTACTAGATTTAATACCTCTTGTATATATCTTCTATTATCGAAAGTTGAAGTATTTATAGGGTTTCTTATAAAGATTAATTAAGATCGTCCTCCTATCTAAATAGATCCCTAAACTAAGATAGTTATATCTTTAGCTATAACTTAGTTAGTATTATAGCTATTAAATAACTAATTAAATAAAAAAAAACTAGATAAAAAATAGAATAAAATAGCCTACTAGGATTTTTTTGAACTTACTTTTATTAGTTCTAGAGACTAATTAGCGTCCGGCCTTTATTTTACTAACTTTTCTATAGTACTCTTGTCTAGCTCCGTACCCTCTTTATATAGAGCTTTCGTCTGAAAATATAATCTTTTCTAGACTAAATCCTTTTTTTTCTACTAACTTTAATTGCTCTTTAGCGTACTTAAGCCTTAATTTAGCTAAATTAGCTAAAATTATTACCTTTTTAGTAGCTATATTAGTAGTAAGTCCCTCCTCTTTTAAAATATCTTATAACTTTCTTATACTAATATTAAGATTATTTTCTAGTATTAACCTCTTATTTATCTTCTAAGGGCTTCGAATTATATCTCTTATAATAATTCTTTTTACTCTCTTAGTTATCCTATTTTCTCTTCCTCTTTTCTTAATAATACTATTCTCTTTTATAGTATTTTTTCTTTTAATTCTTTTAATTATATTATAAATATACTCTTTATCTCTTTTTAAGATAGTAGCTATCTCTTTAGGGGGTATTTTAGCTTCTAATAGAAGCTAAATATTCGATTTAAGTTTTAAGAGATTTAGTACTATTTTCAAGGATTTAGAGAAGTAAAAGTAAAAATTAAAAAAGATATTAATTTATTAACTCTATACTAGTATTTTAGTAATATATTACGTAAGTATACTAGTTATCTATTTTTTTAATTTTTTTCTCTTAGATTTAAAAAATAATATAGTTAAGAAATATATAGTAAAAATTTACTTATATAATCTTTTCTAGTATAACTAGGAATAGTTAAAAAATTAAACTTTTTTATACGTAAATAAAATAGTTATATAACTTTAAAAAATTGAAAAAAAAATACTATTACTTTACTAAGATATTTAAGCTTAACGCTTTTAGGTAATTTCTTTTCTATAGTCTAGTCTAAACGAACTAGTTTTTCTCTTTAAAACTAGATTTTTTTTATAATTATAGCTTTTATATTAAGTAAGATATAGTATATTAAAAAAGGCTATTTTTTCGATTAGTTCTTTTTTACTATATACCTCTATATATATACTTAAAATAGAGAAGTAGAGTATACTAGAAGTATTAATAAAGAGAAATTATATATAATATAGCTTAATACTAATTAATATTAGAAATTCTAGCTAGAAATTACTAGAGCTAGAATATACCTTTATAACTAAATACTAAGTTTCTTAAATAACTAGAAAATACTATATAAGACCTTCTTTATAGGAGTAGCTTATAATTAAAGAATTATAGTATTACTAAGAAAGCCTAATCTAGCTTATTTAAATACCTATAGGTATAAAGCTTTTATAATAACTAATAATACCTACTATAGTAATTTAAGACTCTAGTAGCTAGACCTAAAGACCTAGATTAGATATCTAATTAGATACTAGTTATTAAATATCTACTAGATATAGGTACTATCTATAGCTAAGGTAATATATACTTAAGATATTATCTTTAATAAGTATATAATCTTTAATAGTAAAATAGAGAACTTTATAGATAATCTTATATATTAAATACTAGAAGAGTTTACTACTTATATAAGAACTATTAAGCTCTTATTACTAGTATATTAGCTAGAAATAAAGTCTTTCTATAAGAATAATACTAATCTAGATATATTAACTAATAAAGTAAACCTATTAAGCTACTATTAAGGAAGAAAGATTAGAGATTATTACCTAACTCTATTACTATCTCTACTACTAGTAGTACTCCTAGCTTAATTAATAGCTAGAGAACTAATAGTATATAAGTTATTAGAAATTAGCTTAGGTAGAGAATAGTTAACTACTATAATAAAAATCTATAATAATTAAAGATTATCTAAAACTATTCTATAGATAGTAGCCTTTATAATAGGTACTTAAGTAGAAAATATTAGGTAATATAGAAAAGAGTTAATAGATAAAGTAAAGATAAAAAAAATACTTACTAGAGGCTTAAAGCTCTATTATAGTTAACTTCTACCTCTACTAATATACTAAATAAACCTAGATAACTATCTAATAGGTAAGCTTTTTAAAGAAGCTAAATAAGCTTATATAATAAGTTACTAGAAGATAGGAATATAAACTAAAGTACTAACTAATCTAATTAAATAAATAAGTTAATAGATATTTAATTATATATAGGTTTATACCTATAAATTAGATAAATACTACTAGTTTATTAAATATAAAGCCTAACTAGTAGTATATAGAGATTAGTAAAGAAATATTATATCTTATAATACCTATACTATAATACTAGCTAGTTACTCCTTCTAGATACTTATAATAATTATAGCTAAATATAATCTTAAACTAAAATAGTTAAATATAATAAATACCTTTAACTATAGACTAGTAAATAGGTTAGGAGTATCTATTAATAGGTTAGATTAGGTTAGGGTTATATAGACTCTAGGTTTAGATTAGAGTTTAGTTACTACCCCTCTAGGTTAGGTTAGGTTAGAGTTATATAGGCCCTAGGTATAGGTTTAGTTGAACCTAGTACTAGTATAGGTATAGGTTAGGTTAGAGTACCTATTAGGTTATATAATATTATAAGTATTAAGTATTTTATATATACTATAATTATTTACTATAATAATATAATTATACTTATTAGTAAAAATAAAATAAATTATATTTAATACGAAATATATATTACTTAGACCTAATATAACCTAGTCTATACTAATCTAACCTAAACCTAGAGCCTATATAACTCTAACCTAATCTAACCTATTATTAGTACTAACCTAGTAAACTTAGATTAAGTTAGGTTAAATTATTATATAATCTAACCTAACTCTAACCTAACCCTTACCTATTTACTAGCCTATTTAACTATACTATAATAGATTAAGAGATCTATATAAAGATACTAAAAAGATACTAAAAGAAGAGAATAATTCTTTAGATATAAAAGAATCTATATAAACTATATATTTTACTTCTACTAAAGTAGAAAGAGTTTACTTTAATACTTAAGTCTTTTAGTTTTTAAGTAGTATTCTATAAACTATATTATATAGTAAAAGATAGTATTATTATCTTCTTTAATATAGATAATATTATTATAGCCTATAATAAAAAGAAGACTAAAGAAGTAGAAAAAGTAATTAATCTCTTAAGAGAGAAGTATACTATTACTAGAAGAGTAGATCTCTAATAGGTTCTTAGTATAGAGATAATTTAAAAAAGAGAGTAATATCTTATCTAACTCCTATAAACTATATATATTAATAAGATATATTAGCTTACTAATAAATAAGATATCTACTATAATACTTTAATAGCTACTTCTAAGCTCTAGCTTTATACTAGCTTAGTAATACTATCTAAGATTAATAAGTACTAGTAAAAAATTAGCTTACTCCTATTTACTATAGTAACTACTAGACTAGATATAGTATTTATAATATTATAATTAGCTTAATTCCTTATAAACCTAAATACTATATACTAAGAAGCTACTAACTAAGTACTTATATATCTATTAAGTATAAGATAGAAAGTACTCTAACTAAGAGGAGATAATTTACTCTAAGTAGCTAGTAAAACCTTCTTTACTAATAATACTCTAGATAGAAAGAATTATTAAAGATATATAATTAAACTATTTAATAGTCTTATTATATAGAAAGCTAATAAATAAGATACTATTATTACTTTAATAATTAAAGCTAAATTACTAGCCCTATCTTAAGTAGCTAAAGAAGCTATCTTTATATTATAATTACTAGATAAGCTAAAGGTTAAACTACTAATAAGCTATATTACTATCTAGTATAATAATACTTAAATAATCTAGCTTTTTACTAAAGAACTAGCTAAACTCTAAACTAAACTAAAATATATTAATATTTATAATAACTAACTAAGATAAGAAGTATTAACTAATTAAATTAAAGTAGCTTATACTCTATTAATAGAGATAACTATTAATAGGTTTACTAAAGTACTTTTAAGAAATAAGTAGAAGAATTTCTTAATCTAACTTAGACTAATAGAAGTATAGAAATACTAGATTATATATAAAGTACCTCTTAATAAAATCTAAGCTTACTTAAATAATCTTATACTTACTTAATAAGTTCTAGCTTATTAAAGGCTTACTAAGCTAAAGAGATATATTAGATTTATAAGTAATCTAAGGTTAAACTTAATTATCTACTATTAGATAAAAGTATTATTATAAGACTATCTAAGACTATATCTAAGATTATAGCTAATATAGCTAATATAACTAATATAACTAGTAAAGCTAATATCTAATAACTTATAGTATTATAGATAACTTATATAGAACTAATACTATTAAATAACTAAATTAAGTTAGTTTAACTATATAATAGAGATAAGTAGATTACTACTCTCTTAATAAAGAGACTTTAATAATCTCTATAGATATAGATATATTAATTAGTAGAAAGTATAGTAGATAGAAGAATATAGAATATTAATAGATAATAATTAAAAGCCTTTATAGATAATTATTTATTTATTTACTATATTATTTATTATAGTCTTTTATTATATACTTTATTTCTATACTATATACCTTTTAACCCTATCTTAAATCGAATAATAAGATTTTTAGATTTAATAGTTACTTAAAAAGATTAATATAATTAATAGGATTAATAAAATTAATTAATTATTCTCTCTATATTATCTACTCTTTCTACTACTATTAATATACTTTAGAAAGTTCTTAGATTACTTTTATACCCTAGGATCCCCCTTTATTAAGCTAGTATATTATTTAATTATAGCTCTCTTATTAAAGGAATACCTATAGTTAAGCTAGTATAGTATAGTTTAATTTAGCTTACTTAGTTAGTAGCGCGCGTACGCGTATACCTATTTTAATTACTATCTTAATTACTATTATAATTATTATCTAATCTAATAAAGATATATATTAATAATATAAAGAAGCTAAGATACTATATAGATTTATAAGAAGAAAGTATAAATAATATAAATCTTTTTTAAATAAATACTTAATAAATAAGAATATAATACTATTAATATAGAAAAACCTATTAAACTTCTTATTATAGTAGAAGAATAATAAATAAAAATATTATTAGATTTATAATTATTTATAAATTTAAATTATTAGATATAGTATAATAAGTAGGACTTATACCTCTAAAGAAAAGGTAACTCTATTTAGTTTATATTATAAATAGAAAAGTTATACTAAGAGAATTAGTAGTAATATATAAGATAACTATAGTAGGTACTACTTACTAGAAATAGTAGAAATACTAGAACTAGAGTTAGAGAAGTTATATATAAGTATAGAAAAAAGTATTATTAGTAGGTTAGATTATAAGTAAGTAGCTTCTTAAAGATTATAATACTATAGAAAGTAATAAGTAAGGAAATTATTAATCTTAACTATAAGATTTCTATCTATATATAATTAGTATACTTATATACTTAGAGAGTCTTAGCTAATCTATTAATCTATAGTAGTCCTATTATATAATTATATTATATATTTAGGTTATAATTAGTATTATTATATAACCTATTATCTAAGTATATATTATAGTATTTCTCTTCTAGGTTTATTATAATTAAGCTTAGCTTAACCTTAGTTATAAAGATATTAGATATACTTAATATCTATAAGCTTAACTTAATATAGAAGAGTATAGCTTAATAGAAAAGTATATAAGTATATATTATATAAGTAAGCTATTTAAGCTTCCTATATATATATATAGTACTCTTTCTATATAGCTTAAAATTAATAATTATTATAAAAATAGAGCTTAGAGTAAATAGCTAAGCGCTAAAAGCTTAGAGTAAATAGTTGAGCGCTAAAAGCTTAGAGTAAAATACTCCTTACCGAATACTCTAAGCATCCCGAGGACTATTAATTAGATATATAGATAGTAAGAATATAGAGTAGGAAGAAGTAGTCTCTAGCGCTCCTTTAGTATATAGTTTAGCTCTCTCTTAGAGAGAAATAATAATAACTTATCTCCTAGTTATTCCTAAGCTTGTTTTTCTACTATAGTTATAAGCCTAGCGCTTTAAATTATAGTATAGTCCCCCCTACTACGCACATAGAGTAAGCGGAAAATACAAGTTTAGTTACTCTATCTCTCTCTCTTACTTTTTTAAAGAAAAATACTATTTACTTAATAGAAGATTAAGTAATTCCTACCTATACTAGTAGGTATATCCTAAAGGGACGCTCTACATAGCTAGAATAGTATATATAACTCTAATTCAATACTTTTAATAGAGGAATATAGGATGAAATCAACCTAGACAACGAGGTAAAGATAAGAATTCTATATAAGTAGGAACTAAAGCGACTAGACCCTCTATTAGTAGCGAGCGATACCTAAGCTATAGAGTTCTATAAGACTTAGGTTACGGATTATAGAGTAGACTCTATACTCTAGCTCGCGAAAACTACTCGAATTAATAATATATAGATATAGATCAATTCTATAGTTAATCTATTACTCCTCGGCCTAGTAAAGATAACGCTAATCGAGAAAAAGAATACGATAATCTAAGCTCTACTTATAATACTTAAAGACGAGTTTATACTAACTAACGTAGCCGCAAAAGGACTTATGCGCGTTGAGTATAGAGTATATCTCTATAAAGCGAAATATACGAGATAAAACGTGAATATATAGTTTACTAAGTAGAGAAACCTATACGTAAAAGTAAAAGCCTATAAAATTACTAAGATTAAAGGGTAGCTCGCGATCTAAGATTTCCTTAATACTCTTAATCTAAAAATCGCCCTAGACTAAGCTTATTCTATAAATTAATAAATTACTTAAGTAGTAGTACTTAGAAAAATAGAGCTTACGCTAGTTAAGGTCTCAACTATATTCTTAGCCCTATTATAGGACTAAGCTTTACGTAGACTAACTAGAAGTAGCGGAGTTTTTATAACGTTTAGAGGAGCTCCGGATAGTATAGGGCTAAGCTCTAATAGAAACGAGCCGTTAGATTATCTATATAATATAGTATACTACTAGCTAGCTATATAATATAAGAGAGTTAATATATACTTAATAGTAGGTCCTTCTATATTAAACTAAAGCTGAAAAAGTTTATCCTTTCCTAAATAGAGCTTCTAAGTTTAAAGCTATTAAAGCTTACTTTGCTAATAAAGGTTAAACTAAGTTAGGCTATATAGATAAAAGCCCTAGAATAATTAACTACCTAGGCTCTATTACTATAGTCCTCCTAAACCCTACGCTTATACCTTAGAATATTTATAGAGTATATAATATAATATCTTTTAACTCTTACCTACTCTAAAATAGTATAATCGTCGATAATAGAGTAGTAGTATACCTAGTTAATATAGAAGATCTCCTTATACCTAGAATATTTATAAAAGCTAGAAGCAACGACTATATTAAAGTAGGAACCTAATCTTTCCTAGTAGCTAGAAAAGGTACTTAAGTACTTAAGGAAGTACTTAATAGAGTAAGAGGACTAGGTATAGAAGACTTAACCCTCTATAACATTATAGTTATACCTAGTTTTTACCTAAATATTATATTAGAAGCTCTACTTAAGAGAGTTAGACTATAGTACTTAGGACTTAATTTAACTTTACGCGTAGGAATAGTAGAAATAAGTATTATACTAGTAAGACTTAGGAGCGAGTATAACCTTACGTTTATTAAATATAAGCTAGTTAAGCTCTACCCTACTATACTAAACGTAATTCAACTAAAAAGAAGGCTTAATTCCTAGATAACTTACCTAAGAGTAGATAGTAAAGAGCTTTAGTATTAGAGATCTAGTTACTTAGGACTAGTAGCTCTATAAGCTCTAGTTAAGAACGCTTAAAACGTAAGGATTAGCGGTACTACGCGACTAAAATGCGAGTATTACGTAGTTACGCATGTATAATAAGTAATCTTAAGATAGAAAAGAGAGTAATTACTAAGGCTATACTAGAGAGTAGTATAGGATCTATTTAATATACTAGTAAGTGTTCTCAAGAATATTAGATAATAGTAATTAAGTGCGAATTCAGTAGAAAGCTTTACTTATATACTCTCTATAGAAAGAATATTACGTAGATAATAAGAGCGTTTAAAAGCTTTATAAACTATATTAAAGCCTAGTATAGGTTAGGCCTATATAGGATTGTATAAGATAATAATATAGTAACGCTCCTATAGAGAGGAACTTCTAAATTATAAATATAGAGCGAAGATAATAGGGTAGAAATAGAGCTAATACTAGTTTACACTTACTAGCTAAACGGAGGAGTAGAGAGAGCTAGCTAAGAGGTAATAATAAAAATAATTAAAATAAAGATAGGAGTAAACCTACTAGAGTACCTCTAGCTAGAGATAGCGTATATAGTAATATAGCTTATAAATATAAGTCTATCGCACGCTTATAACTTATAAGCTCTAAATATAGTACTCTACGCCTAGTTTATATAGTATTTTAGATACTACTAGCTAGTATCTATATAAGTAGTAACCGTAGATTTACGCCCTAATTAGAGCAGCGTATATATATATAGCTCCGAGCGTATCCTTTAAATAGAGATCGCGCGGTAGGCCGAAATAAACGGGTTTTAAAGTAAACCTAAGAGGCTATATAGGATATCTAGTAGGATATAGAGTATCTAATATCTATAGAATATAGATCCCTCTACTCAATCAAGTAATTATAACTTAGAATATTAGATTTAACGAAATACTCTTTTATAAAGGAAAGAAAGAAGTAAATAAGTACCCTATTAAAGAAATTAAAGAGATAGCAGAAATACTCTATAAAAACGAGCTATATAACATAGGTAAAGTATATAAAGATATTTTAATTAGCTATATACCCGCGTACGAGTATAAAGATAATAAAAACTCAACGCACCCTTAGTAGGAGCTAGGGGGTAAGGATACTCGTAAGCTCTAAGATTACGCTAACTAGTAAGATTAAAGAGATAAGTAAGTATTATCTCCTATATAGGTAGTAAGCGAGGCTAGTAAGCTATAAGGGACCTATATAGGGCTAAGAGTAATAGGTCTTTTTATACTAGAGTATATACTAGAGCCTAGTATTAATTATACTAATAGCTCCTAGGACGTACAATTAACTAGAGAAGAGGGCCTATTAGGTAAGATAAGATCTAAATAATCTATAGCGTAAAGCGCTTAGCCTATAACTTAGTCTAGTAGTACTTCTTCTATAGCTCTAGCTAAAATAGAGAATAATACTTAAGAAGGCTATATAGAGCTCTAGGGACGCTAGCGCTAACGCGCGTAAGTAGGAGACTTAGAAACCTTAGGCCTAATGAGGAGAGTATAGGTAGCTCCTATAAAGGAAGTAAAGGCTAGAAAAGACTAGGAGTTTACTTAGTACTATATATAAATATTAAGTACTATATTAATAAAATAAGTAAGCTTATTCCTTAATCTCTTAATTAAGAAGAAAAAGAGCTATCTATAATTCACGTAGTAATTAGAGTAGCTATAAGAAAAATACTAGAGTAGAAAACTAGTTAAATAGAAAAATATACTTATAGGGAAGTACTCCTAAAAGAGCTAAAGAAGTAGAAAGATCTCTATATATACCTATATAGTAAGCTTTTTAAGTAAGTAGCTTAAAAGGAAATTAATACCCTTAATATAGTAGGTACCTAGAGCATAATAGAGAGATTAGAAGTAGAAGAGCGCCTACTACTACTTAAATAGGTATTTAGCTATAAAGTTAATTAAGATAGCTATTTCGTAAATGTAAAGCTCGAGTAGTAGTAAGAGGAGACCTCTAAGTAATCGACTTAATTCAATTAACGTATACTATAACTCTAGTAGCGCGATTATTCTATATAGTAATAGCGATCGCGTAATTCGATATAGAAATTATATAGTATAATATTATAGGAGTATTTCTATACGCCTATAGAGATTACTAACTAGTAGTTATATATAAACTACTAGACGTTTTAAACTACTAGGTAAGTGCGTAAAACTTAAGAGAGTACTATATAGCTTAAAAGACTTACTACTCCTATAGTATAAAGAGCTCTTAAGAACGCTTAAGAAAGTAGGACTTAAATACTCTAAAGAGGAGCTATATTTATTCTTTAGTAATAATCGAAAGATATTACTTATCTTCTACATTAATAATATACTAATAGCCTACTACTATAAGTATAGTGTAGATATAAAAGTAATTATAGACGCGATTAAAGCTACCTATAATCTAGAAGAGAAAGGTGAAATATAGTAGTTTCTAAATATTAGAGTACTAAGGGATAGAGCGAATAAGACGATTACTCTTATATATAATAAGTATATTAATAAGATTATAAGGCGCTTTAACCTTATATAAACTACTTAGTTTCCCCTAACTCTATTACTAGTAGACGATCTATATAAGAATAAAGGAGAGGCCTTAAAGAGTAAGATTAAAGACTACTAAGAGCGCGTAGGATTAATACTCTATACTATAATAATACTTCGACTAGATATTGCGTTTATAGCCTTATAACTCTTACTCTATTTAATAAACCCTAGTAAAAAGTATCTTAAAGTTGTAAATAGAGTTATTATATACCTATATAGGATAAGGTTTTAATTAATCTAATATAGTAGGAAAAAGAGTACTAAGCTACTTATATATGGAGACGCCTTATTCACTAATAATAAAGAAATAAGAAGATTATCTTAAGGGTATCTAATAATACTCTTTAGAGGCCTAATTATATAGAAAGCTACTAGATAAGTAATAGTTACTACTTTAATAATAGAGGTAGAGCTCCTAGCTCTTACGCAAGTAAGTAAAGAAACTATAGTAATAAAACGCCTATTTACTAAGCTTATACTCGAACTTAGATTAGTATAGAGGATCTATTATAATAATTAATAAACGATTAGACTTATAGTAGTAGAAAACGCGCGAATAACTATAAAGCTACGCTATATAGATATATAAAATATATAGTTGCGATAAGAGTACTTAAAAGGATTATTTAAAGTTAGTATATACCTATAGCGCTTATACTAGTAGATAGACTTACTAAATACCTATCTAAATAGAAATTCAAGTGTTTTAAAGAGTACTTAAATATATAGGACTTAGAATAAAGGATTAAGGAACTTAAGGTATATAAAATAGATTAATTAAGGATAGTAGTAACTTATTATAATTAGTACCGCGCGTATACGTAGAGTAAAGCCTAAAGGCGATAAAGCTACTCTAAGTTATAATAATAAAATAAGCGCTAGAGCATAATCTTAGTAAACTAAAAGGCTTAACTAAGTAAGAAAGCTAGAGTATAAAGCTATAAAGAGCTTAACACTTAAGTAATAAACTAACTACTTTACTAAGGTAAATTATTACCTCTAAGGCGAGTTTACTCTTAGAGCTACTATAACCTTATCTACTAGAAGAAGTATTATTAGGTATAACCTTAATACTTATACTATTACTAGAGCCTCTATCGTCTTAATAAGCTTTTATAATAGTAAAGAACCTATAAAGATCGCGCTTAATCTTTTAGAGTAAAGAGCTTTAAGGATCCTTACCGCTCTTAATATACTAAACGAGCGAAAGAGCTAAAGGACGTATAAGGTTAGGTATTAGATAATAACTATAACTAAGCTTATACTTAGTGTAACGCTTACCTCTACTACTAATATCTAAATAAACTACCTATTTACGACCTAAGTAAAGACTATAAATATAACTAAGATAAGGTACGTTGTATAGTATAAGAATACTAGCTTACTTAGATACTCTAGGAGGATTAGTAGGGATATCTCTACTAGATTTACTCTTAGACTTAGAACTAGAGCTAATATTAGAAGTTTCTATACTAGCATTAGGAGGAGTAAAGTATAACTAAGTATTAGGGATATCCTAAGCTTATACTTAATAAGCTTTACCCTTATTAATAGTAATAGGGAGCTCTTATAGATTTAGGTCGTTAAGGATTACTTAAGTAGAAACGCGTATCTACTCGAAGTCTATTTTATTATATTAGCTAGGGTTTATAAAAACCTTACTACGAGTATTACTAACTAAGAGCTTATTTAGAATATTAATCTAATCCCTAAGCTTCTTAATCTTAGAGCTAATAATAGAAGTACCCTTAGGCTTATTCAAGCTACTAGCGGAAAGAGTATCTAGGGTAGTATAATACTAATTGTAAATATTTAGCTACTCTATAAATAGCGCTTTCTAAGAACTAATAAGAGGAGTTACCTTACTCTTAAGGAGCTTTTCCTTAATAGGAGTAGTATAAGGAGGGATAGAAGTATTTAAAGTAGGAGTAATTAAAGCTAGCTAAGAAACTAAAGTAGCCTAAGGAGTTTAATTAATAACTATAGAAGTAATATTATTAGTAGAAGAAGTAGAATAAGCTAATACCTTATAATCGCGTAGTTTAGAGTTAATAGATTTAGTAATAACTTAGATATAATTAAAACCTATTTAATTATATATAACTAGATTACTAATAACTACGCCCTAGGCGTTACTATTAGATGCGTCGCGTAGAAGATTAATCTACTCCTTAAGCTTTAACTACTCTTGTATAATCTCTTATATATTATTAGGAGTATTTTACTTATCTCTAATAATAATAGCTAAAGTAAGGCGATACTACTTATAGTTATTTAGCTAGCTAGTAATTTATTCCTTTTATAAAGTATAATAAGCCTCTAAGCTAAGAGTACCTAAACCCTTATATAAAGAGCTTAATATAATAGGGAGACTAGAGGCTAGTATAGGAGTAGCGACCTAAGTTCTACTAGTAGGCGCAAGGCTTAACTAAGTAGAACTAGTACTAGGAGTAAATATTACCTTTTTAATAGGAGTAATTAGCGCGGGAATAGGAACTATACTTACCTAATAAGAGCTTTCTAGAGGCGTAACTATATTACTTACCTAAGTAAGAGCTTTATATACTAAGCTAGGAGTAGCGATAGATAAAGAATCCTAATACTCTTAACTAGGTATAATACCTAGTTTATAAATCTCCTTATCTAGCTTAGAGCTAATTATACTCTAATTCCTCTTATATTAATAATAAGTAAAAGCCTAGTTTATAGAAATAACCTTAGGAGATAGAGTAGTAAAGCTAGGAAGTATAGGGGATAGCCTAAAATTAATTTAATCTTAGGTATACTATTAGGAGCCTTTAGAAAATTAGGAAGTAGCTTAAACGAGCGTAGGATCTACCTACGATAGAGAAGGAACGCTCCTAAAAAGAAGAGATAAAAGTTAGAAGGTAATAGAGTAAATAGTAAGAAGAGAAAACTTATAGTTATTTAGTAATACTTGAAGATTTACTACTAGAACGCTAAGTATATAGACTCTAAATAATACTTAGTATATAAGGAGTAGGAGGAACGTAACCTAGAAAAGGAAGTAAAGAAAGGTATATAGGGTTACTAGAACTTAGAGCTAACTACTCTAAAGTTTTACCTTTAGGAGTAAGTAGGCGAGTAGGTAAAGGAGTAGTAATAGTTAACGACCTAAGAGACTTCCTAATACTACCTAAAAGCTAGTCTAGAATACCTAAGTCGCGAGAAGCTAATTAGCTAGCCTAAAATAAAGAGTAATTAGTAAGTAAATTAAATAAGGAAAGCCTAAATAGTAGAGTATTACTAGATATAAAGGGGTATAAGGGATTATTACCTAAGGAGAAATAATACTAGAGGAATCATTACTCTTAGCCTATATAATCTATTTACTTAATTAACGCTAAGTAATCCTACTAATTAAAGCTAAAATAGTAGTAGGTTTACTTAAAGGAGCGCTATTAGGTAATACCTAACTAGCTAATAAAGAAGATAGAATGTTAATTAGATTAGTAGTAGAGGAGCCTTTATCCTTATTTACTCTACGACGAAGCTTCTTTTTAGGAGTCTCTACTAGAGATAATAACTCTAGAGGAGCTTAGCTCTAGGTATTAGGGCTAGGGCGCTTACGCTTATCGCTAGCCTTTTTATTAGTTACTCTCTAGAAAAGATATTAGTAGTAAGCTATAAACTAGCTTAATAGAGTAAGTAAGAAGAAGTAAGGATAGAAAGCGCTACTAAGGTAATATATAGGTACTATAGTATATACGATAATCTAAGTAGTTATACTACCCTAGTTTATTATAATCTAGAGCGTTTAGAGCTAAGTAAGTATATAGATTAATAATAAAGGCGTACGCGCTATATAGAGCGTCTCGGCCTGTAGCGAGTATATAGACTAAGAATAAAAAAGGGCGCATACGCTATATAGAGTATATTAACCTATAATAAAATATAGTATAACTATAAGAGTATACTATATTAATTTAAGCATAGGTAAGCCCTAGGCGTAGGGTTACCTAGGGGGTGTGTTATAAAAATAGAGCTTAGAGTAAATAGCCGAGCGCTAAAAGCTTAGAGTAAATAGTTAAGCGCTAAAAGCTTAGAGTAAAATACTCCTTACCAAACGCTCTAAGTATCCCGAGGACTATTAATTAGATATATAGATAGTAAGAATATAGAGTAGGAAGAAGTAGTCTCTAGCGCTCCTTTAGTATATAGTTTAGCTCTCTCTTAGAGAGAAACAATAATAACTTATCTCCTAGTTATTCCTAAGCTCGTTTTTCTACTATAATAATCTATCTCCTACTTATTCCTAAGCTACTTAACTTATAATAGTTATAAGCTTAGTACTAAAGAATATATAATAGTTCTATCCTATATACTATAGCTTAAGCTAATAGCTTAGTATACTCTAATTAAAATATTTATACGCTTACTATAGTATCTAGTAAAATTACTCTACTTAATAAGGGTATTACCTAGCTTAAAAAGTATTTATAATAGCTAGTATAGTATACTTAATTTAAATATAACGCGCTTAAACTAGAGATTTAAGAGCTTATTAACCTAAAAGTAGATATAGCTCCTAATATCTATATAGTCGAACCTATATACTCTATACTCTTATAAGCTCTTAATAAACTAGATTAAGATAGCTAACTATAAGCTTATACTTAATAAATACTAAGTAGTAAGAAAGAACTAGGTATCTAAAATAGTAAGATTAAGAACTCTAAGTATATAGGTTAATATAATAGTTAATCTAGACTATCTATTAATAGTAAAGATAGTACTCCTTATAAGTAAGTCTATTATACTCTAAAGACTTATCTAAATACTAAAAGCTCTACTTATACTATTTAATACTAGTATATAAAATCTTTTATAAGCTTAGTATTAAGCTTATTTATAGAAAGTAAAGTAGAGGTACTAAAGTCCTAAGCTCTAGTATAATAAGTAGAACTACTTATATTAAAGAGTTATAGTATACTTACTAAATAATATATTAGGTAAGCTTATAGCTTATAATTTTCTAAAAGCTCTTATTCTTAAGATAGCTTTAGAGTAGACTTAGATAATAAACTAGTTAATAGTCTAGAAATCTATATTAAGTAATAAAATACTTATACTAAAGTAGCTTAATATAATATACTTAGGACTATTATAAGAGTATAAACTCTATATAGCTAATAATAGATTAGAAGTCTTTATTACTTTTAGAAGCTCTTCTATATAAAGCTCTAATAAGAGATCTTACCTAATATATTTTACTAATAAGCGCCCTACTCTACTAAGCGCCCTATCTGAATTTACTAGTAAAAATTAATAAATTACTACCTAATATCTCTAGAACGACTAGGTAGAATTAGCTAGAGATTTTACTAGTAATAGATATATATATATTCTATAATCTATTAGAATATATAGTTAGTATCTCTAATATTACGTAAGCTATTAGAGCTTAAAGTAAATTTTTCTACTATTACTACTTTCTTATATAATTATTAAACTAATATAGCTATAACTTTAAAATTTTAAATATAGATTTTAATTATATTAAATAAAATTATTTGAAAGTAAGGTAGGCTATACTAGATTAGGATTAGTACCTATAAAGGTTAGAAGGATTAAGTAAGATAGTCTTCTATCTTTAATAACTTAGTTAATATAGAAGATATCTCGATATAAATTTAATATATAGTATAAGATATATAGTTCTATATATAGTTAAAGTTATAGCTAATTTTTATTAGAATCTATAAAGTTATTAAGTAAAAACTAGTTTTATTAGCTACTCTACTTCTTAAGCTAATAGCTTACGTAATATTAGAGATACTAACTATAAATTCTAATAGATTATAGAATATATATATATCTATTACTAGTAAAATTTCTAGCTAATTCTACCTAGTCGTTCTAGAGATATTAGGTAGTAATTTATTAATTTTTACTAGTAAATTCGGATAGGGCGCTTAGTAGAGTAGGGCGCTCGTTAGTAAAATACGTTATATAAAAGAAAATACTACTAGCTACTAAATACCTATATAAAACTAAAGAGTACTCTTACTAGAAAACCCTACTTACTTAATAAGATAGAGTAAGAGAAAATACTTATATACTTAGATAAACTATATAATACTACTCTTAAAGTAGTACTAATAGTATAGTAGAACTTTTAAAAGCTTATTAAAGTTAGCTTAACTACTACTCTAAAAGCTTCTATATTCTCTAGTAAGCTTATAGTAATTCTAATAGACTCTTAGATATTTATAATTCTTTTATAAGAAGCTTTTAATACTATAGATTTTAATACTTACCTACTATTAAAGAGTACTATATCTAATAATAGAAGTACTATATACTTAGTTAATATAAAAATACTTCTTAAACCTAGCTCCTTTATAAAGGAAACTAGAGTAGACTATATATAAGTAGGAACTTAGTCCTTTCTAATACTAGAAAAGAGTATAAGAGTATTTAACAATATACTTAATAGAGTCTATAGAAAGTATATAAAGGATTTAGAGCTTACTAAAGTAGTAGTAGTAAAGGATTTTTATATTAATATAGTCTTAGAAGTTTAACTTAAAGAAGTTAAAGTATAGTACTTAAGCTATAATATAATACTAAGAATAGGTATACTAGAAAGTAGTATAGTATTAGCTATAATAGTATATAAGTATAATCTTACTTTTATTAAATATAAGCTACTTTAAGCTAGTAAATAGATATAGGCTAGGTTAGAGTTAAGTTAGATTATATAATAACTTAATATAACCTAACCTATATTTACTAAGTTAGTACTAGTAATAGATTAAAGTTAGGTTAGAATTATATAGGCTTTAGGTATAGGTATAGTTAGTATAGACTAGGTTATCTTAGGTCTAACTAATAATTTTAATTTTTTTATACTACTTATCTTATATTTAGGGTATTTTAATATAGGTAATAATTATAGAATATTATACTTTAGTAGGTAACCTAATAGGTACTCTAACCTAATCTATACCTATATCTAGAGCCTATATAATTCTAATCTAACCTAATCTAAAGAAGTAGAAACTCTAACCTAATTTAAACTTAGAGTCTATATAATTCTAATTTAACTCTAATCTATTAATAGGTACTCTTAATCTATTTACTAGCCTAAGCTATTTTCTTTCTACTTAAGTATTATAAGTATAAATTAGAGTAAATAAAAGCTCTTCTTATAGACTACTAAGCTAAAATTAGACTCTAAGAAGCTTTAGTACTTAAGAGTAGAATATTTAAGATTAGTAGCTCTTAGACTATTAGTTAAGAATACTAGGAATATATATATTAATAGTATAGCTTAGATAAACTATAAGTACTACTCTATAACTTATACTAAATAAATTATTTCTAGAAGGCTAAAAGAATAAGCTTTATACCTATACTAGTATATAGCCTAAAGTCTCTTTAATATACTAAATAGAAGATTAAGTAAGTTCTAGTTTCTACTACTTAAGTATAATTATAGTAGTAAGCTCTATACCTATATACTATATAGTAAGATACTCTAAGAGATTCTAAGAGTATACTATAAGCTCTATATATATATAATTATATAAGATAATAATATAGTAATACTACTATATAGAGATACTTTAAACTTTTAATATTAGGCTTAAGATAAAAGGATATAAGTTTAGAGCTTCCTAATATATACTTATAAGCTAAATAGAGGCTTTAAGAGAGCTAGTTAAAAGATAGTTATAAAATTAATTAAGATAAGGATAGGAGTAAACCTACCTAAGAAGCTCTAGCTAAAGATAGTAGATATAGTAATATAGCTTAATAATATAAGTCTAAGCTATACTTATTAGCCTAAAGTATTAAATATAGTACTTAATAGATAGTTTAGAAGTTACTTTAAATAGTATTAACTAATAGAAGTAAAAGCTACTATTATAGATTTATACCTAAATTAGAGTAGTATATATATATATATAGCTACTAAGTATATCCTTTAAATAAGAATAAAGTAGCTAAGTATAACTATAGGAGCTTTAAAGTAAGCTTTAAGAGCTATATTAGATATTTAGTAGGATTTAGAGTATCTAATATATATAGGATATAGGTCCTAAAGCTTAATTAGGTAATTATAACTTATAATATAATATTTAATAAAATACTCTTCTATAAATAAAGAGTAGAAGCTTAATCTTAAGAGCTTTTAGAATTAAAGATTTATAAACTTATTAATAAGTTATATAAAAATAAGCTATATACTATAGAAGAGATCTATAAAGATATATTTAATTAGCTCTAAGAAGTAGTATAGGTAACTAAAAGCTAGGAGTAAAGAAAGTACTTAGTATAAGATCTAGAAAGTAATACTCTATATAAAGCTAAGAGTATAGCTAGTTAGCTAGCTTCTTTAGTAGAATAGGAAGTAGACCCTATATAGGTAGTAAGCTTAGCTAGTAAGCTATAAGGAATTAATATAGAGTAACCTAAGTATATAGGCCTTTAAATATATTAGATTTATAGGTAATCTAAGGTTAAACTTAGTTATCTACTACTAGATAAAAGTATTATTATAAAACTATTCGAGATTATAATTAAGATTATAGCTAGTATAACTAGTATAGCTAGTATAGCTAATATAGCTAATATAACTAGTAAAGATTATCTCTAATAGCTTATAGTATTATAGATAAGCTTTATAGAACTAGTACTATTAAATAATAACGTTAAGCTAGCTTAACGATATAATAGAGATAAGTAAATCTCTACTCTTAAAACTAAGAGACCTTAATAAGCTCTATAGATATAGATATATAAACTAGTAGAAAGTATAGTAGATAGAAGAATTAGAATATTAATAGATAATAATTAAGAGTATTTATAGATAATTATTTAATTATTTACTATATTATTTATTATAGTCTTTTATTATATACCTTATTCCTATACTATATACCTATTAAAACCTATCTTAAATCTAATAAAACTTTAGAGTAAATACTTAAGCTTAGAGTATATTAATAGTAGAATATTAGTCTAGATTAAATTAATTAATATAATAGAGTATCTAAAAGTTTCTAGAAAGTATACTCTACTAGTAAAGTAGACTTAGAGTAGTTAATAGATAAGTATAAAACTTATTAAACTACTACTTACTAAGTAGCTATATTTTCTAAAGCTCTTCTAGATAAAGTAGTAGAAAGAGTTCTAAGATACTATATATATAAATAGTAGCTAGTACTAATATATATAAGTAGGAGACTCTAAAATAAAGATCTAGAAAATAGAACTAAGAGCTAAAGTATATACTTATTATTATATAAACTTAAGTAGGAAAAGTAGAGTAGTATCGTTAATAAGCTACTCTTAAGAGCCTTTATAGCTTAAGATTTAAATAAAGATCTTATAGTAGTATATTATTATAATAATTAAAGAGTAAATTAATTAGTTCTATTACCTATTAAAAACTCTACTCGAGCTAGTTTATATATTAGAGCGATTAGGTAATTATACTAGTACTTAAGAGCTAAAAGTAGTATACTTATACTAAGATAAGTTTATATACTTATACTAAGGAAAGCTTAAGTACTCTTATAGAGGCTTTTTTATAATATACCCTCTAGCTCTTAGAGGAGCTTAAGAAGAGTAAACTATTAATATAAATTAAGCTCTAAATAGAAAAGGAGTAGAAGAATAAAGTAAGGAAAAACTCTTACTATACTACTTAGAATATAGAGAGACTAACTCTATCTTACTATATATATAAGTATAGGAGGTAAAAAGAGTAGATAAGCTTACTAAGCTTAAATAGGTATTATAACTCTTAAAAGTATATATTTAAGTAGTTAATCTAGAGATATATAGTTATAAATAAGAGTAGTAGAGCTACTAGCCTAGTACTTTAGTAAGCCTACTAGGTTACTATACTCTATAATAGGTAGCTAAGTAAGTAGCTTATACTTTAAGTATACTAGAGTACTAAGGAGCCTAGCTATTAAAAGTACCTTCTAAAATCTATTCTTTAATAATAAGCTTAGTATATAGAGCTTTATATTAAGTCTTTTATAGATACTCCTTAACTTAACTCTTCTCTATAAGAGTATAGCTTTATAGAGTATCTTATAGGTACCTATAATTACTTACTTTCTACCTATACTAGCTTTAAGCTTAATATAGGTAGGAGTACTATTTAGAAGCTCTAAGTATAGTATAAACTCTATATTAGCTCTTCTTAGTATATATAAGCTAAGAGAACTAGTAAGAGTACTTAATAAGTATATATTAAGATATTACTCTAAGGTATACTAGAGAGTCTATCTCTCTCTAAACCTAATCTAGCTTATACTTTATATATAAGTATAAGAAGTCTTTAATTAGGAGTATACCTTTTATTTCCTAAAAGCCTACTAGCTCTACGTTTATATATATACGCGTCTAGTTAAGTATCTACCTCTCTAGTAGTTAGATCTTACTAGTTTATAGCCTCTATATAATATCTTTATAGGTATCTCTTACCTACTCCTTTTAGTTATTATTACTTAGATAGAGATCTAGCTTAAGCTTCTTAAATAGAGCTTAGAGAAATTAATTCCTAGCTTATAGTATTATAAGCTTAAGCTTCTATAGATTAACTATTATATATACTTAGTTCTATACTACTTATATCTTTAAATAGAGCCTCTAGTATATAGTAAGTCTAATTATATAGACTTTAAGAATATCTTTATCTTCCTCTTTATTATTAGGAGTAGTTAGCTTACTAATAAGATAAAGAGAAGCGTCTAAGTCTATCTTCTCCTATATACCTCTAGCTTATATAAGGTACTTTAGTTAAGTATACTAGGGTAGGAATATATTACTAGTAATAAGGTAATAGCTTATTAGGAGTATTAAGGTAGTAGTTATAGCTAGGTCTATAGCTAGAGTAAGAGGAGCTTCTAAGAGCTTAGTAATAAAGAGTAGAGAATAGACTATTTTCTTAACTATATATATTTAAACTATATAGCTAAGATTACGCGAACTAGGCTTATAACTATTATAATAATTAAGAAGTAAATTAATTAATTCTATTAACTATTAAAAACTCTACTTAAGCTAGCTTATATATTAGAGCGATTAGATAATTATACTAGTACTTAAGAGCTAAGAGTAGTATACTTATACTAAGATAAGCTTATACGCTTATACTAAGGAAAGCTTAAGTACTCTTATAGAGACCTTTTTATAATATATATACTATAATTACTATAGCTATATACTTAGTACTCTATACTAAACTACTATAAGCTTAAATATATAGAGATAAGCTCTTAAAAGAATTATAAACTTAAAAGAATCTCTATATATACTAATATAGGTAGCTCTTTAAGTAAGTTATATAGAAAGAGATTAATATACTACTCTCTATAAGAAATTAAGAAGAGATAGAGTACTTATAAATTAGTAATTACCTACTACTATTTAAGTAGATATTTACCTATAAACTTAATTAAGATAGTTACTTTCTAAAGTATAAAGCTTAAATTATAGTAAGAGAAAGCTTATAAATAATTAATTTAATATAGTTAACCTATACTACTATACTTATAGCTTACTCTTTTTATATAATAATAGTAATTATAATATAGTTTAATCTAGAAATAACTTAGTATAATATTATTAGAGCTTTTCTCTATACTAATAGAAAGTACTAGCTAGTAGTAATCTATAAACTACTAGATAGTTTTAAAGTAGCTAGAAAGTATATTAAGTTTAACTAAACTCTATATAAACTTAAAGACTTACTTCTACTCTAGTATAAAGAGCTTTCTTAAATACTTAAGAAGGTAGAGCTCTTAGTATTAAAAGAGAAGCTTTACCTCTTCTTTAATAAGAAGTATAAGATTCTTCTACTCTTCTATATTAATAATATACTAGTAATATACTATAAGAACTATTACTTAAATACTTAAAGGATTATTAAAGTAATTAAGAGAGCTTATAATATTAAAGATAAAGATCTAGTAAGCTAGTTCCTAGAAGTATAAGTAATAAAAGATTACTTAAAGAGGACTATTATACTTATATATAATAAGTATATTAATAAGATTATATAGAGATTAAATCTAATAAGCTTAGTACTATTCCTAGCTACTCTACTACCTTAAAAAGAGCTTTAAAGAAGCTAAGAAGAGACTTTAAAGTATAAAATAAAAGAGTACTAAAAGTATATTAGCTTAATACTTTATACTATAATTATAGTATACTCTAATATAGTTTTTACTATCTTAAAGCTCTCTTATTATCTTATAAACCTAAGTAAAGAGTACTTTAAAGCTTTAAACTAGGTTATAATATATCTATATTAAACTTACTACTATATAATTTAGTATAGCTAATATAATAGAGTAGAGATTCTTATCTATAGAGATATATTACTTATAGATAATCTAGTAATATACTACTTATCTTAATACTATATTATAACTCTCTTTAAAGAAGTAATTATATAGAGAGCTACTTATTAAGTAATAGTAACTACTTTAATAATAGAAGCTAAGCTCTTTACTATTAAATATATAAGTAAAGAAGTAATAGCTTTTAAGAGACTATTTAAAGAGCTTACTTTTAATTTAAGAGCTATCTAGAATATATTCTATAATAACTAGTAAATAATTTAACTTATAGTAGGTTAAAATAAGTATATAATAATATATTTATACTATATTAATATATAGAATATATAGCTATACTAAGAGTATACTAAAAGCTCTTTTTAAGTCTTATATATATTAATAAATAAGATACTAGCTAATAGATTAATAAAGTACTTACTAAAGTAGTAGTTTAAGAGGTTTAAAGCTTAACTAAACTTTAAAGATATAAGAAAAAGGTTTAAGCTAGAATATTATAAGAGTAAAGTATATAGAGTATAGAGAAGAGTTTAAATTAAAAAGTTAAAGCTTTAGAGCTAGAGCTCTATTATATAAATAAGGTAATAAACTTACTAAAGAGAGTTATTATATATAGATAATATATAAAGGCCTTCTTAGCTTATTTATTTCTAAATAGTAGAGTAGTAGTAGTAGTAAGAGTAGTAGTAGTAGCTTTAATAGTAGAAGTAGTACTAAGTATAATAGAGTAAGATACTCTAAAGAGTATAGAAGATAGAAAGTAAGCTAGTAGAGATAGTAGTAGAGAAGGTAGAAGAGAAGTAAAGTATTCTAGTATCTACTATACCTCTTTAAACTTTAGTATAAAGTAAAGCTTATACCTTAGCTAGACTAATTTAGAAGTACTAGCTTTTAGTAAATAGTAAAGAGTAGCTATAAGTACTATAGTAGTAGGAGTAGTAAGAAGACTACTAAAAATTAATAGTTAGTATTACTAACTATTAAAAGATAGGATAAAGCTCTATTAAGAGCTACTAAAGCTTATTTAAGAGCTATTAAAGCTTATTTAAGAGTTATAATTAAAGTTTATAAAAGGAAAAAAGTTACTTATATAAGCTTATACTTATATCTATAGATATAGTATATATAGTATAAACTCTTCTTAATAGAGTTATAGTACTTTCTAAAAAAAGATATCTATTAAAGTACTTTTAATATAGTTAAGATAGAGTTTTATCTAGAAAGTACTATACTCTAAAAGAGAGAAAGAAAAGAGTAGAAGTAAAGTAAGAAGAAAGGTATAAGTAGAGATAATATAATAAGCTTATTACTACTTCTTTTTCTTCTTCTTCTTCTTCTTCTTCTTCTTCTTCTTCTTCTTCTTCTTCTTCTTCTTCTTCTTCTTCTTCTTCTTCTTTTTCTTCTTCTTCTCTTTAGTAGTAGTATTAGATAAGCGTATAAGAATCGAGATAATAATTAAAATAGTAATTAAGATAAGTATACGCGTATATATACTACTAGTACTACTAGCTAAGTAAGCTAGACTAAACCGCGCTATACTAGCTTAATTATAGGTATCCCTTTAATAGGAGAGCTATAATTAAATAACGCGCTAGCTTAATAAAGAGAGACTCTAAAGTATAAGTAAAATTAAGAAACTATCTAAAGTATATTAAGAGTAGTAGAAAGAGTAGAAAATAAATAGAATAATTAATTAATTACTCTATTATTTATTATAATTAATTATTATATACTTTATATATATTAGTAATTGTCGGTTGGCTCACTCCTCTAGACGGAGAGCCGCACGCAGGCGTGCGGCAGATAGGTGAGGCAAAGATAGATCTGTATTCTTTGACTGGCCTCTCTCTCGTACGAGAGAGAGGCCTCTATATAGGCCCCTAAGAGTCGGGCCGAATAGTTTACAAATGCTTGACTCATTACGTACGGACACTGGCAGCTTTTCTTTTTTTCAGATAGGCTCCGTACGGAATGAGTTATCCATCTCTACTCCTCCTTTTTATCCCCCCTCTATGCTGGTAATTAACAATACCTGCTAGCTTTTCTGCCTGCGTACAGCACCTCTTCCCTATTGGGTAGATCCCATGCTCTGCAAGAGCAAGAAGGAGCTGCCGTCTAAACGCACGGGGTAGGTTATTGAAGTGCTGTACTGTCCATCCCTTAAAGTCCTCTCCAAAATTGTCTCCATAGTATACCCCTGTTCGTATATAGACAATAGTCTCTGCTACGTACGAGGTTTGTTGTACCTGTGTAGGGGCTGTTGATATATCGAGGCGGTCTACAAGGAGACTCAGGTCTACCTCCCTCTGTAGCATTGCTGCTGAGATCTGGGTCTTCTGTACGAGTTCCTCGTACGAATCCATGCGTAGAGGGAGGGTTGTAGTGGCTGGAGGTTGTAGGTAGACGGCGCGTAGGTGGATGGGCGACGCGTAGGTGGATGGGCGACGCGTAGGTGGATGGGCGACGCGTAGGTGGATGGGCGACGCGTAGGTGGGCAGGCGGCGCGCAGGTGGATAGGCGGCACGCAGGTGGATAGGCGGCGCGCAGGTGGATAGGCGGCGCGCAGGTGGACGGGCGGCGCGCAGGTGGACGGGCGGCGCGCAGGTGGGCAGCGTAGGTTGATGGGCGAAGGGGGGGGGGTCGGTGACCGTACGATCCGAAGGAGGAGGGCTCTCCTCTGCGTGGCTACGCACGCGGTAGTGCACAGTCCTTCTTCTCGCGTTGGTCGCCGTACGATCTGGAGGAGGAGGGCTCTCCTCTGCGTGGCTACGCACGCGGTAGTGCTTAGTCCTTCTTCTCGTACGGGTTGGTTGTATGGGAGAAGAAATAGCTTCTCCTCTGCGTGGCTACGCACGCGGTAGTTAACTAATTCTTCCTCATACAAACCAGGTTTTATCGTACAGAGGAGGAAAACCTCTTCTGTACGAAAAGCCTCCTTGCTGATCTGTGCTGTCAGAGGTGTTCCTCTCTGCGTGGCTACGCACGCGGTAGTCTGCCTGTTGACAGACTGATCAGTGTCGGTTGGCTCACTCCTCTAGACGGAGAGCCGCACGCAGGCGTGCGGCAGATAGGTGAGGCAAAGATAGATCTGTATTCTTTGACTGGCCTCTCTCTCGTACGAGAGAGAGGCCTCTATATAGGCCCCTAAGAGTCGGGCCGAATAGTTTACAAATGCTTGACTCATTACGTACGGACAGTAATACTAATTAAACTCTATTAAAATCTAATAATTAAGAGTCTTACTACCTTAACTAAATTAAGCTAAAACTAATAACTAAAATTAAATTATAATAGCCTATTATATATAACGCGATCCTATAGTTATACTAAGGAATAATACTAACTATATAGTCTAGTTAATATAACTATAATCTAGATATATAGTCTATAAAATCTAGGATAAGATTAATCTAGCTATAACTACTAAACTTATTAAAGAGCTAGAAATTATTAGCTCTCTAGTAATTACTAATTATATACTAGCCTCTAATATTTAGGAACTATTATATAAATCTAAACTATTAATAATAGGTCTTAAAGCTTTTAAGGAGGATCTTAAATACTATAAGACTCTCTCTAAGTAGTATTAAATTAATTAATATATATATAATAAGAAGTAGATAAGCTTATAGTAGATTATAGTCTTTATCTAATTATTAGTTATACTATATCTACTATATATATACTATCTACTAGATTAGTTACTATAATAGTAGCTTACTAACCTTAAATAAATAGTTAGTATTAATAAGTAGTTAAAGAGAGAGCGAGCTTATAAATACTATATCTACTTACTTAAACTAATAAGAAGTATATTAAATTAAGAAATCTAGCTAGCTAAGTATAACTAAGCTACTACTAATATAGAAGCTTATAGAGTAGTAAAGGTATTATAGATTAATATAGTTATAAAAGACTTTCTCTTAGTAATTAATAAGATTACTCCTATATAGTCTATAAACTTTTAAGATTATAGTTAATTTAAAGATTATATAATCTATAAAGAGATAATAAAATAATTCTAAGAATACTTAATAGTAAATTATCTTATTAAATTAGAGAAAAATAAGACTACTTTTATAGTTAATAATACTTTATTAGATCTTCCTACTAGTAGTAAAACTACCTAGGGTAGGACTAGGGACGCCTCTCCTATAGAATATAATCTACTACTAAACTAAGGTAGACTTTAATTAAACCTAAACTAGGGTAAACTCTAGTATAAAAATTAACCTAGCTAAAATAGTAATAATATATAATTAACTAGATAAATTATAGTAGAGGAAAAATACTCTACTTATAGTAAATTCTATAACCTAAGAGAATACTATTATATTAATCTAGATATAGCCCCTTTATATTAGAATCTAAATAAGACTCTATAAGAGCTTATTAACTATAAATATAAAAATAATACTATATTTTAAGGATTAATTAGAGGATAGTATAAAGCTTACTTTAAGCGATTACTAACTCTAATACCTAGAGATTAAGAATAACTATATAGCTAAAGAGTTATAAGTAATAAAGGGACCTTTACTACTATATCCTTTTAAACTATAATAAATAACTATAATAAATATCTACTATAGGACTTATTTATCCTTAATTTAGGTATAACCTACTATATTATAAATAATCTAGATTATATCTATAACTACTATCTACCTACTTAAGAAGACTATATCTAGGCTAGTAACTTAAAAATATAGGTAAAGGGATATAGATCTATTAATCTAATATTAAAGAATTAATCTAAGGTAAATTATCTAGCTTTATAAAATATAGCTATATACCTAGATATCTACTATAACCTAGTCTTATTCTAATTACTCTAGTAGAGAGGAATATAGTAGAATACCTAATTAGAACTAATAACTCTAAATAAACTAGAGAAGTAGATAATTAGAAATCTTACTAAGATCTATAGCTAATAGGTACTTAAGTTTTATCTATTATAAGAAGTAATATATTATACCTATAAACCTAGGTTAACTAGAGTAACTATACTTATATAGTATAAGAGACTTAGCTATCTAAGACTAGTAGTAATTAAGTACTTTATCTAGTAAACTTAAGGAGTACGCGTAAAAGGAGTAACTACTATTAAATATAACTCCTATAGTAAAGCTAAGATAAGATATTAAATTAGCTACGTACTACGAATTAGCTATAAAGGACTAGGAGAAAGAATCTTAATTAATTTCTACTTATATAAAGTATAGAGCTTTAATAAAGAAAAGAGCTAAATACTAGTTACTAAGAAGATTTCTAAACTATAGTAGGACTTCTACTTTATAGATAACTAATTAGCGAAGTTAATTATTAAGATACTAGAAAACCTTATTCTCTTCTTAAAGAATTAGTATAATATCTTAGTTAAAGTAGTTATAGCTAATAATAAGATTACTATAGTAAAACTAGAAGTCTAGTATTAGCTAAACTTATAAGGTATTACTATTAAACTATTAGCTCTAGATACTTAAGCTTAAAATAGAGGAGCTAAGCGCGCTAGAGGTATTAATAAGGAGAAATTACGCGTAATATAGCTTAATACTAATCTACCTTAAGAACTCTAGCTAGAAATTACTAGAGCTAGAGTATACCTCTATAACTAAATACTAAGTTACTTAAATAACTAGAAAATACTATATAAGACCTTCTTTATAGGAGTAGCTTATAATTAAGAAATTATAGTATTACTAAGAAAGCCTAATCTAGCTTATTTAAAAGCCTATAGATATAAAGCTTTTATAATAACTAATAATACCTACTATAGTAAATTAAGACTCTAGTAGCTAGACCTAAAGGCCTAGATTAGATACCTTATTAGATACTAGTTATTAAATATCTACTAGATATAGGTACTATCTATAGCTAAGGTAATATATACTTAAGATATTATCTTTAATAAGTATATAATCTTTAATAGTAAAATAGAGGACCTAATAGATAACTTTATATATTAAATACTAGAAGAAATTACTACTTATATAAGAACTATTAAGCTTCTAATACTAGTTTATTAGCTAGAAATAGAGTCTTTCTATTATATT
>JAJTIZ010000183.1:0-63762 GCA_021365335.1 Phaeosphaeriaceae sp. PMI808 | reverse complement strand
AGTAGTAATAACTAGAATTACTATACTATATTAAGTTAAATATAATAAGCTATAAGGGTTTATTATCTATTATTATATATATAAGTTATCCTAGAAGTCCTATATTATCCTAAAGTCTTAAAGTCTTAATATTAGATTAGGACTTCCTAGGACTCTAGTATATTATATAACCTATATTAGTAGTCTAGGTAATAATACTAAGGTCGGGTATATAAGTAGTAAGGTACCCCTCTAATAGGATTATAATACCACCTAAGCGAGTCGCCTACCCTTAATTTACTAGTAAAAATCAATAAATTACTACCTAATATCTATAGAACGACTAGGTAGAATTAGCTAGAAATTTTACTAGTAATATATATATATATATTCTATAATATATTAGAATATAAAGGTAGTAGCATTTAAATTACGTAAGCTATTAAAGCTTAATCTAGATTTTTCTAGATTTTTCTACTATTACTACTTTCTTCTATAACTATTCAAGCTTTATACCTATAGCTTTAGGATTTTAAATATACATTTTAATTATATTAAATAAAACTATTTGAAAGTATAATAGGCTATACTCGATTAGGATTAGTACCTATAAGGGTTAAAAGGATTAAGCGAGATAGACTTCTATCTTTAATAACTTAGTTAATATAAGAGATATCTCGATGCAACTTTAATATAAGGTGCAAAATATATAGTCCTAGGTATAGTAAAAGTTATAGCTTCTTATAGTAAGGATCTATAAAGTTATTAAGTAAAACCTTATATATTAAGCTACTCTACCTCTTATACTAATAGCTTACGTAATATAATAGCGACTATCCTTAAATTCTAATAGATTATAGAATATATATATATATATTACTAGTAAAATTTCTAGCTAATTCTACCTAGTCGTTCTATAGATATTAGGTAGTAATTTATTAATTTTTACTAGTAAATTAAGGGTAGGCGACTCGCTTAGGTAGGCGACTCGCTTATAAAACACGTTAAAGCTATATAAACTTAATAGTAATATAAGAGCTATACCTATCTAATAGTAAGAGCTAGTACTTCCTAGCTCTAGAGTTAGTCTCTAGGATAAAGATCTACTCTAACTACTTTAATCTAATATCGTTTAAGGTCTATCTATTCTTAGATATAGTATATATCTAGTCTAGTATAGATTAGAATAGGAACTAGGTTGTTTAGAGAGAGTTTCCCTTAAAGATAACTAAGGGCTAGATCTTCTTACTACTAGCTAAGATAGTCTCTATAATTAAAACCTACTTATAATTGCCTAGGGCTTTAACGTAAGCCTTCTTTTTCTTTAAGCTAGTAAGTACCTAGGAGTTAGTATATACGCCTAAGGCTACTCTAGTCTTATCTATATTCTAGATATCTAATAAAGGAATATTATATTTATATAAGAGCTACTTAAAGCGCTAGAAGAATAGGCATAGTATCTCTAGAGTAGTAGCCTTAATGCAGGAAGTCTAAATTAATCGGCTAACTATAGATGCGACGCGTAGCTGGCGCGTTATAAAGTAGGAGACCTAGTACTAGCTAAGGGGCTTGTAGTCTCTATTTATATAGAGAATTCGAGTCGCTATCTCTTGTACGCGGGCGTAGGATGGGGGTTGGCCACGTAAGTCCTTATCAATAATCTACTCTACTAAGAACTCCTCTTGATCTAGGCTTAATCGCTGCTGGTGTTGATGAGCTATCTCGCGTTGTTGTTGGCCAGCCAGTCTGCCTCGTAGCTTGCTGCGTGAGACGCCCTAGGCCTTGCAGGCAGTGCGTTGGCTTGTAAAAACTCCATTTTCAAGATCTTTAATAGCTGATTGTACGGCATGCTCCTTAGGGTCCATATTGAGTATGGCGTTGAGGAAATATCGCGTGTTGAATGTGATCAATCGATTTTGGTGGGGTGGGCCACTACTAGGGGTGGGCCACTTCTAGGTCACCGAGCTTAGTAACGTTTGGTGTTGGGCCGGGCGTTACGCGAATCCAGGCGTTACGCGCACGGGCACGTTATGGCCAAGCTGCGGACTGATGAGCCGAGCCACAAAAGCGCACCTAGATTTTGTCGGCCGATCTTGCATGAACCAAACCACAGATTCCAGGTACACCCGGATTCTGTGGATTGGCCCCTCCTTTTCCATCCTAGCTAAACTAAAACAAGATTATTAACCACAGAAAGTATATATATTTGCAGGGCTCAACCAACTAATGACTCTATAGATAGATGAGAGCATGTGAAAGCATATAATCAGAGAAGCAAATAATAAAAGCTAACTTCTGGTCGCCTGCCCCAAGGGGCACGGACAAAAACCAATTAATCACTTATAAAATCTGACACTTATAGTAGTTCGCAGCCGGCGACAAGCAAGGCATTGACATACATAAGTAACCCATTTCCTATAATCAACGAGCATGCTCATTCACGCGACGCAGCGCTTTTACCCTTCTACCTCGACAACTAAGGTATATAAAGGACCTCTGCTTCTATACAAAATATCTGCGATTTCGGCTATAATTATTCTAAACTTAAGAACGGGATCTGTATCAACATCATCTATGCCAGTCCTTGCTAGGTCTGGTGGCAATTTCCACCCATCCGAAAGCTTCGTTCTGAAGGGTTCCGCTTACTGCAGTACCGTCATTTTTGTTGGGTAGACGTATGAGGCGACTTCCCAGGCCCCCCCTCCCCCTTCTGAAACCGTAATATCTCTATACCTCTGCCTTTGGCTCTATCTCTCCCATGAATGTAACTTCAACATCACTCAACTGGTGTTTATCCATGAGTCCAAACTCCGTCTCGTTGTCTGTCCGCAACTCGACATGCTTTTCCACAAACACGATGACGAAGCCCAGACAGTCCACAGCCGCCACAACGAGCCAAACCACCCGCAACGCATGCACATAAGTTCCAATGACTAAAGTGTTCGTTACCGCATCGAGGGATTGCAAGAATCCGCCGCTAGCGAGCGAGTAGGCAGCACCGTTCTCGAATTGCTGTCTGATAGGCACTGAAATAGCTCTAGAGAGGTGGTTCTCGAACTCATTGTTGAACACAATCGAAGCGATGGTGACGCCCCATACTAGGCCGAAAGAGCGGATGAACGAGTAGGTGCCTGTAGCAACGGCAATGTCAGATTCCGGCAGTGGCGCAAGTGTCGATGGCATGGTTGCTGTGAAGATGATGCCCACACCGCCGGATACTAAGATCTGGTAGCCAATCTACGCGCCTATGCTAGAGGATTTATTAAGTAGGGAGAGGAGGCCTGCGCCGAGGGCGCAAAGGGCGAAGCCTAGGAAGTGGAGGGGTATGTAGCGGCCGTATTTTGATATGAGAAAGCTGGTTAGCCCGCCGAAGGGGATGATGGCTAGGGCGAAGGGGAGGAAGTATATACCTGAGGTGAGTGGCGATTTCGACCTAACAGCTTGGAAATAGATGGGTAGAAAGTATGCGATAGCTTGCATGATGATGGCGCCGAGGAAGATGATTACAAATCCCACCGTGGTAGTCCGGTGTCTGAAGAGGCGCGGCGGTGTGCTGGGCTCTTTACATATCGGGTTCGCCTGATGGACGTGGAAAGAAATCCATCCCAATACTCCAAGTCCGATGGGAAGAATCGTCCGCCACGGATTCTCCACACCGCCTGTAATCAAGCCTAGGAAGATGGAAATCATACTCGGGAAAAAGATTGCGTTGCCCAACCAGTCGACGCGTTTGGGCGAGTGTACCCACGTTGGGCTACGCGTGTACTTCACATTGAGCAGGAAATAAATCGCAATGAGTCCGACACCGGAGATGGGCAGGTTGAGCCGGAAGATCCGGCGCCATTCGACCTGTGCCAGGGCACCGCCGATGATAGGTCCAATGGTCGTCCCAATAGCCGTCATGGACAGCACAGCGCTGAGATATGACGCGCAATGTCGCGGCGGAATGAGGTCGCAGATGATAATATCGCTCAAAACATACAGGCCAGCACTCCCAAGGCCCTGGATTGTGCGCGCAGCCATGAACATGGCCGTGTTCTGCGCACTGCCCGCCAACGCACTACCCAGCGCAAACAGCGCGATGGCGAGCAAGATGGGATTCTTGCGTCCGAAGATGTTTGCAATCTGGCCGTAGAGTGGTTGAGGAACCGTGGATGCGAAGAGGAAACAATTCGCTATCCACACGTAGAGTTCTTGGCCCCCTATCTCTCAGGTAATAGTGGGAAGGGAAGTTGTTATGATGGTAGCGTCCACGGTGGAGATGAAGGATAAGAGACACGGGACGATGAAAATGCACCATACGCGCCAGGAGTGCTTGAAGGCTTGAGGGGGCTCTGTGACGACTTTGCCGTCATCTTGAGGTGGTGCCGGAATTGGATGGGCGCTATTACGGCTCTGGAGTACGGATTGAGGCTGATTCAGCTGTACGGCGTCCATGGCGATTCAGTGCTTGTTGAGCGAGGCTGCTGTCATGAAGGAAAAAAACGGGTTGCTGACGACCTCGGCAGCAGTAGCAGTAGCGGTCAAGACCCTCGCGTGCAAAACATCTATCTCAACATGCTCGTACAAGCCCCGCCACTACCGGCAAGTACTCTACATAGGTGCCGGCTGATAGGCTTGCGTTTCGGGTAGTACCAGAGGGAGGATTTCTGCATGCATGCTGGCACGCTGTTGCCTGTCTACATTAATTCCCGAATGGCTCGTTTATAGGTGCCGGCTAATAGGCTTGCGTTTCGGGTAATACCTAAGTGAGGGTTTCTGCATGCATGCTGGCACGCCATCACCCGTCTCCATTAATTCCCCAACGGCTCGTACAAACTCGGAAGCTTGGCGAAATAGGGTTTAGCGGGGATTAGCGGGCGGCTTTATTTACCTCGCATAGGTTGTACCATACAATAATTGCTAAGCGAACTGCTGTACTTTGACTATGCTGTTTTTCCCTGGGTGCGATTAGTTTTATTGGTTGGATCCCCTGTCACGGCTCTGCGAATTCCAACGATGTGATTGGAGGTCCATTTGTAACGCCGCAACACTACGAAAGAATAAATCAAATCAAATCAAATTACAGCCCTCCATCGCACCTTTTCATAGCTCACAGGGCGGCGCACAATTTCAGGCCCATGTGCCGATTATTCCTGCCTGCTGGCAGCGATGACATGTTGCCCGCATCTTTCGTCGAGCGCCAATCATTGCGCTCCCGTGTCAAGAACAAATTTCAAGTCCTACAACAGCTGTTAGCGTCTACTCTCCGAACAAGGCTCGCTTCACAAACGTCGAGTCTCCCCGTCACGTTGTCATCCGTGCCGCCATCTAAGGAGAATCTGGCCAGCCGACTCTTCTTTTTCTGGAGCGTGAGTATGTTCTAGAAGAGTCGGGTCAGTGAAGGCTCACAAAGGGGGAAGGGCGACATACCTGCTCCACGGTCTTCTCTGTTGTATACTTGACCACAGTCACGATCCGAGTCTGGCCCATTCGAAGCGCTCTCGCGATAGCCTGATCTTCCACCGATGGATTCCACTGGGGCTCGACAATGTGGACGCGATTGGCAGCAGTCAAGGTGAGCCTGACTCTCAGTTAGTAAGAGAAGCAGTCGTGAGCATGAGCCGACTGCCATACCCTACCGCGCCAGTTCCAATGGACATGAGCAGGACAGGAATGTTGGGATCTTCGCGAAATTTCGAGAGGATCTCAAGCCGATCAGAGAAACTAACTCGCCCATCGATCTGAAGGTATGGGATACCCCTATCTGCGAGCATATTGGCGAGTATATCTAGAGTTGACCGCCAGGAAGTGAACACAAGACTATAATTGCTCAGAATAATTCGCATATTAACTTTAAATAAGGGCAGCTTACCTTTTCGAGTCGTTAAGCGACTTTTGAATGTTGTGAGTAACAGCAACAAGTTTGGATGAGTATCCTACCTGAAGCCCAAATGAGGAGTTAGGGGGCATTGGCGAAACAGGCTGTGGAGTAGAGCTTTGGCTTGCAGGCGCCCATGGTGCTAGGGAGCTTGGTGGGGAGCCTGGGGAAAGCCCGTTCATTGGCGGTTGGGGCAAAGGGGCTTTTTGACTCCCCAGGCAGCGGGGACAATCAGGGCACATATCGAGGCTGTCTATTAGGGTGGCGGTATCCTCGTCTTCTCCACCACAGAGCTCGCAAGATAGCTCCCCATCAGTAGAGACCTGTTGCTTCCTTGACCTTTGCCTCTTCCCGGATGGCGCGGGGCAGCTTGGTGTAGTCGCCTGCAATGTTCCATGATTGCAAAGCCGCCGAAGTTTCATGATTGTGGCAAAAAGAATATTATACTTCTTGATTTCTGAGTTGGTGCTAACCATCCTGTCGAACTCAGTCTGGCAATCTGCGAGGATCCCTTCATACACAGCTGTCTCTTCAGGTGAGAGGGTTACGGTAACCTCTTCGGTTTCTACTGGGGGGAGATGAAGAAAGACCGCATTTCGACGCAGACAGATGATCCGGAGAAGGAGCTTCAGGTTTCGAAACGAGTCATGGGAGTCCGATAGAAGTGGTGCGATAATATGTTTTTCAAAGAAAGCTTGATTAGCAAATGGTTGAAAATGGAGAAATTTCAGAAGCGATCGCAGATCGTCCAGGCAGTTTTGAATGGGAGTTCCCGTAAGACACCATCTCCTCTCCGCTTGAAGACCCTCGGCCGCTTTGAATTGCTCGGAGGATTGGTTTCGGATCCAGTGTGCTATATCTCCTGTTAGTAGCCGGTCATCTGGGAGTATTTGGGAGATGACAATGGTATTTTCTATTAGCTATTAAGGAACAGCTAAGCCTACCTTCATCCAATACGACTCGGAACCATTCCATTGCTTGCAGGACTCGACGTCCTTTCCAGTCAGACACAAGGGTCCGGTAGGTCGTTAATACGACATCATTGTCTACAAGCGCTTCAGTTGTCTTAGCACGGCTATCACCATGGAAAAGAGTGACTCTTAACGTGTCTAGCCTTAAGTGTCTGCAATGTGACATGTTAGGCGCGCCTAATCTTATGCTATAGTTGATGACCACTTACTTCTCAATCTCGGATGTCCAGACATCCAAGACCTCTGCGAAGATGTGAGTCCAGTTGAACGTTGAGATAAGAGAAGGGAACGTAATGCTCGAGGAGGGAATAGGGTAAAGCTTACGTCGAGACGTAACAACAACTAAGGTTGCCCTTGTTGGTCGCTCTTTCATTCGGCAGCTGTCAATTTTGGCGAATTCCGTCGCCGCATTCTTCGAATAAACCACCGCGCTCAACATTGTCAGGGTTTTACCTAAACCCATAACGTCAGCCACAATGCCACCAAGACACAGTGACCAGTTGTGAGGGAAGAATCTAGCATGTCGGTATTAGTAGAGTGTCCGCGATATTGATAAGTTAATTCACGAACCGAGGACCGATCAGAGCTTTGAGCTCAGAGGTAACGGAATCACAGAAAGCCCGATTTTCTCTATTCAAAATGAACTTGAGACCATCCTCTTGGTGCCTAATGAGAAAAATATGGGTTAGATGGACGAAGAAAATCAACTTCATATAACAGCAACAGGGAGCCCGAACCTTTTGAGCGTGGTAAGAATGAGGTGCTCACCGGCCGCTGGTGAGATAACTTGAATCCCGGGTTGGACTGCAGGGTGTGACGGATCATCAAGGGATCCCAGCAGATTCTCGACCTCTTCAGAAACTCGCACAGATCTTGAATCTACTGTTAGAGGGCCGATAAGATGTCTCAGGTCTGTGTTCTCATTTCTTGAATAGAAATACTGGGGGTTTGTGTATCTGACCCCGGTCTGCAAGAAAAAGGGATGCTGAAGATACGCTGAATTGTCTGCCAAAGTGTCCCCGACATCGTCGGCAATCCTCTCTGGCCCGATGATATTAACAGAAATATCGATGGGCGTTTTCTTGTGGTTTTGCTTTCGGAGGATGGTGTTTAGACTTGATGACGAAAGGACAGCTGTGAATAATAGTTCCGGGAACTTCCCCAGAGAGCGCAGATAGCCGGTCGTAACAACGTCCAGTATGCCAATCTCCTCAACGCTCGTCTCGTTAACCTGGGATAAGTGGTAGTACTCTCCTTGGGAGACAAGCTTGAATGCGTAATAGCGGCTCCATGGCAATGATTGGGCGGTCAATCTGTCAGTGAAACCGACTTGAGCCTTGGCGTAACACAACTTCGGCAGATGTCATAGGTTAGCTGAAGCTCTCACAATGAGATAAGCCAGATGTGTCCCACTTCAACCTCCAGAATCGAAGCCCAAGGCTATATAATAACTCATGAAAACCAATTTTGAAGAATGTTAGCCCATTCTAGAAGGGAAACTAATGACTTAAATCCTCAGACCAGTTGATAACGATGCTAGATCAGACAGCAAGAGAGTTGACCTACGGTTCCATAACAGATATTCTCATAAGCATCTGAATCTGCCGTGGCATCTGTCATCTCGAAATCATCTGGGAACTCGCAATGTGGCCTGAACTAAAGCAGTTAGCGCGGGTGACCATCGATAAAATGCGATCTGCCAAGGTTCGGCCACATAAGCACCCACAGTAGGCTTGAAAATTCCACTTCCTTGCTGCGACCATGCCCACCAAGTCCGACCAGAAGGCGCTTTGTAGGCGTGGTCTCGCCCGAAATTTCTGCGTCGCCTTGTCCCCGTTTATATGGAGTCAACATCTCGACCGATTTAAGAAATAAACAGAATTTCACAGAATCACAGCAATCGCGACTTCGAACCACAAGGCAAAGAGTTTGGAAAACCGAACGCTTCTTGTTAGCTATGTGCGCTCTGATATGAAATTGTGTGGAGCCAACCGCAAGTGAGGCTGAATGCTCGTCAGCCTTGGAAGCCGCCCCGCTTGAAGGCTGTGACGTGGCTGTGTCAGCCCGCCAACATCGCCTTTGAATTTCTTTTTCCAGAGGTGTAATACAGCGATTTATTTCTCTCTACTCAGCTTTTCAAGCCCGATCTATATGCGAGAGGGTCGAGCCAGATAGATTCGTCGACTTTACAAGTGCTCAATCCATCCACTCAGAGTGTTAGAACGTTTCTTTCCGGATTAGTGAGAATTGCCGGCATTTCTGAACTAGCGATATGGCCAGTGGGCTCGAAAATACTTTCAACAAAGCCCTAGAAAGGTTTCGAAATAACCTCACGGAAGAGCAGAAACGAGAATTTTCAGCAGCTAGCTTCGAAAAAGTGGAGTCGGAAATCCAAAGCATCCAGCATCGCTTTGGCTCAGAGAAAAGGCTGCGAAATTTGAAGAGAATCTCCAAGTTCCTTGAGGCAATGAAGCAGATAGAGGAAGTAGTCAAAGTATTTCTCAATGTCCATGGAGTCGTGGCATTCGTATGGGCAAGTGCTCATGGCCTCTTTGTGCTTTCAACGTGCTAAGGTTTCAAATAGGGGCCTATAAAACTCACTCTTGTGGTACGAGCACCTAGAATAGTCAGCCAGGCACCTGAAAAGAGAAACTAACAGGCTCTTCAAGGTGGCTGGCACGAGAATTGACATCCTTGAGCGTTTGCTTGATACTTACGTTGAAATCGGCGAGGTCATCCCTGGCCTTCGACAATACGATCAACTCTTCAAAAATTGCCCTACCGTGAGGGAAGTACTCGAGTGGTACTTGTGCGACATCTTTGAATTCCATAGAAAGGCATTTGACTTGTATACAAAACCTGGTTAGGCATCCTTATAATCCCAATACCGCAAGCTGGATGGTGAACACTAATCGAATTGTGCGTAGCCTGGAAGACAGACCTGAAATATCCCTGGAAGACTTTTGAAACGAGTTTCAGGCCAATTCTTGACAGCCTCAAGCGTCACCGGTCCTTACTGTCGGATGAGAAGTTGACGGCAGCCATTGCAGAGATCCAGGACATCCGCAAACTCACCGTGGCCAAATCCGATGAGCTCTCACAGCAATTACACAACAGGTTCCAAGAGCTATTGAAGCAATTGTACGAAAGTCAGGAAGGGTTGCGCAAAAAGGAGGCCGGACAAGAGCAGGAAGCGCTGCGTCAACAAAGACGCATTATAGAAGAGAAGCTAGGACCTCCAGACTATGAAGCGGATCAGCGCCGGGCATTAGAACAGTGCTTTTCTTCGTCTGGAGAGTGGATCCTGAAGGATCAAAACTTTCTGAACTGGCTTCACCCACGAAACCCGTCAAATAGCATACTGTATATGCACGGTATGCCGGGTGCTGGTAAGTAGGCGCGGTGAGAATCCGGCCTTTTGTCCAGGAAAATGACAAAGAAACCAGGCAAAACAACTCTTGTATCACGAATCATTGCTCATCTGAGATCCCAACGAAAAGCTTCCACGACACCTCTTCTATTCTTTTATTTCAAGCATCATGAAGAGACCAAGAGATCCATGGATGGAATGCTTCGTGCCATCCTAGTCCAGTTGCTGTACCAGGACGACACATTGGTAGAGTACTTTTATCAGAAATGCTGTTCTACCAGCACATCAGAGCTGGTGGCTAATCTCAAGGAACTGGCAGTGAAAAGCTTAAAGAGCCAGCACCGTTGCCTAATTGTCCTTGACGGCTTAGACGAATGTGGAGGTGACCAGGATATTGAGCATAAAGAATCGGGGGGTATCATTGAGTGGTTCAAAAACGCCATCATACCAACTTCCCATTCCGAAGGACGTTGTATCCAGTTGCTCCTGGCTGGGCAGAGGGATGGTGTTCTTAACCAACACCTTTCTGCGTATCCTGGTATTAATTTGGACACCACAAATGCACATATTTGCGACATTCGGGGTTATGCAGAGTCCAGAACATCTGAGATAGGAGAAAGATTCTCTCTTAGCCATGACAGCCAAGCTGAGATAATAGAGAGAGTCATAGCAGCCTCGAAAGGTAGTCTTCTTCTACAAGTTTAAGCGTTCATTAAAATGCTCATTTTACTCATTGCCTCACAGGGATGTTCCTCTACGCCAAGGTGGTACTGGACAACCTCATGCACCAAGGCTCAGAAGCTGAGCTGGCAGATGAACTGAAAACAGAAAACTTTCCAGACGGGCTAAATTCGGCGTATTGCTTCCCCTTTCCATTCCATTAGTGGGCATTCTGAAGCTAAAGGAGTCAACAGGTACACGCGCGTGATCGTCCGTGTTCTGGAGCGTCCCGCCCGACCGAAAAGAGAAGCTGCCGCAAGGATACTGGGCTGGATAATCTGCGCCGCTAGGCCTCTCCAGTGGAGGGAGATTCAATCCCGATTCTGCATCAATTTCGAGCAAGGTTGTTGCGATTCTAAGAATCGCCGGTCCGACAGTTGCAAGGTCCTCTGCGGATCACTTGTCGAAGCCGAGAATTGCAATTGCGAAACAGCATCGAAAGCCGAAAAATGTAACTGCGGAACAGCGTCAGTCGTCATAAGTCTTGTTCACGACACTGCGGGAAAGTAAGTTGCCACTTCCAAATCACTAGCCCTTCTTTACAAGGGAATCGACTATCAGAAAACGAGCTTATGGTATTTGTAGATATCTGATTCATACGGGTCGAATTCGCCTCTTCGATGAGCACGTGAAGACGGCCATCTTCTGCTCTCGATACCTGGCCTCCGGCCCATTCAAGCATGATCTTCGGGAGCGCAGTATCCAATATTTCGCTCTCTCAGGGTATTACGGCTTCCAAGATTACGCGGTTGCATCTTGGCATTTCCATATCGACTCCATACTAAACCTGGAGGCAAATTCCACCGAGGAACTCTCCGACGACATTGTTAGGTCCGTGATTTGCCTGTTCAGAGAGTATGAGGTGACGCAACAGACTGGATCAATTACGTTAGGCCCTCAACCTGATCTGGCCGCGCAACAGATCCGAGAAATCCTACAAGCATGGCGTAGCAATGGCCAAAAAGACTCGTTCGAAGAACGAACCACCTCCATTCGGAGGGTCGTTGAATTAATTGATCCTGCAGAACTAGATGACGCAAGACAAAGAGTGTTTCTTTATTTCAACGGGGTTCCCCGTTTCAAGTGCCCAAAGCCGCGCTGTCAGCAGTTCTCTCTCGGCTTTATGGATCGACAAACTCGAGACGCCCACGTTGATGAGCACCTACGGCCGTTCAAGTGCCCGAATGAAGGGTGCTATGCCCGCAGTACTGGGTTTCCGTCTCAATCAGACCTAGACAGGCACGTCAAGCGCCTTCATTCTGATAATGGCAGTTCCCGGCCATGGTTCCCGTCCTCCGCAAAGAAGACAGCCGATATCTTTGCAGCATGTAAGAGAGGTGATCTTGATGCAGTGAAAGCATTTACCTATCAGGGGGTTGATGTGAATGTGCCCTCACAACCCAAAGGACAGCTGACACCACTAGTCCTGGCCGCTAGACATGGCGAAGTTCTGATATGTCAGCATTTGGTTCAACATGGGGCTCAGGTCTACTCTTCCAACTCTACTAAATCTCGAGGAGCAGTAACGGCGTTTGGGGAAGCAATTGCGCAACAAGATTATGATCTCTTTCGTGTTCTCGTGGAGACAGCAGGCGAGCATGAAAGGCTCGCTTTTCTGGGCGGCTCATCAACCCCAAATCTACAGTACTACGTTCAGGCGGCCGTAGCGAGCGGAGCCGTCGAAATACTCAAGGATCTACTGTCGTGGTATGAACAGAGCTCCGATACCGCTGGTGACACTATTTTGCATAAATCATGGGAATGGAAAGGTGGTGAAGCTATCACACGCATTCTACTCTCTCGAATGGAATCAAAGGATATTAATCGGCTCAAGGATGTTGGAGAAACCCCACTGCATGGAGCTGTGCGACTAGGGAAAGTCAACATTGTTAGGCTCTTGCTGGAGGCTGGTGCGGATGCTAATACTAGAGATAAGAAAGGGCGGCTACCGATTTATGGGGCGTGTACCAACCGTGATCCGAAGTTCGATAGTATCCTGGCAATGCTTCTGGACCATACCGACGATCTCGATTACCCAGACAACTCCGGAGAGACACTGTTGCAAGTGGCTATGAGATACAATCAGACTGGAGCAGTAGCGAGGCTGCTAGAAGAGAATAGGTCCAATCTCAACGCGAAGGACTCTAAAGGACGGACGGCGCTGCATCTGGCGGCAGAGCGAGGGTACGAGGCGGTCGTTAAGCTGCTGCTCGAGACAGGTAAGGCCGATGTTGACGTCCAGGATTCTGGCGGACGGACGGCGCTGCATCTAGCGGTAGAGCAAGGGCATAAGGCGGTCGTTAAGCTACTACTCGAGACAGGCAAGGCCAACGTCGATGCCCAGTATTATGGCGGACGGCCGGCGCTGCATCTGGCGGCAGAGCGAGGGTACGAGGCGGTCGTTAAGCTGCTGCTCGAGACAGGTAAGGCCGACGTCGATGTCCAGGATTCTGGTGGGTGGACGGCGCTATCAATAGCGGCAGAGCGAGGGCATAAGGCGGTCGTTAAGCTACTGCTCGAGATAGGCAAGGCCAACGTCAATGCCCAGTATTCTAATAGACAGACGGCGCTGCATCTAGCGGTAGAGCAAGGGCACGAGGCAGTAGTCAAGCTACTACTCGAGACAGGCAAGGCCAACGTCGATACCCAGTATTCTGAGGGATGGACGGCGCTACATCTGGCGACAGAGCGAGGGTACGAGGCGGTCGTTAAGCTGCTGCTCGAGACAGGTAAGGCCGACGTTGATGTCCAGGATTCTAGCGGACGGACGGCACTGCGTCTGGCGGTAGAGCAAGGGTACGAGGCGGTCGTTAAGCTGCTGCTCGAGACAGGCAAGGCTGGCATCAACACCAAGACTCTAGTAACCCCATCTTAAATTAGAACTGAGGCGAGGCGGTAGTCAAAGCTACTGCTAGGAACAACATGAAAATAGCGAGATCTCGGATTTTTGGAATCAAGGCAGTATATCGCACGTAAACGTTCGCTCCAGACACCAATTGATTCGCTAGGGCCGTGGCGCATCCCCCAGTGCGACTGAGGCGCCATGGCGACACAAATGGCCTCGGGAGTCAACCTGGCCGACCGCAATCCGCGAGCACGCTACCCGCCTCAGTGCCTACCTCCAGGACACACTGGGCTGCATCGAATGCACTAACAACCAACCTGTGCCGGTAGACCTCGTGAAGCGCAATGTAAAACAGTTCGCGGACGACTGGGCCCACCGGATCGGCAACGGGGCTACAGTACGGATCCCGACGTACGGCATACGTACCAACACGCTAGACGTAGACAAGTTCGACGAAATCAAAAGCTAAATCCTTTAGGACAACAGACCGTTCGCCTAATTCGATCTGTCATCTTTTCCGGTTTGACCGGTTCAGACCTTACCCAAATGTCCGACTTAGCCCTATCACCCATCACCTCTGCACTTAGTTTTCCATCAAAAAGACTTCAATTTCAGCCTTTCACAGCTGGTACAACGAGCAAAACAATCAGTTATCGTATAAGCCTTGCACCTCTCGAGTTTATCGCCTCTGCTGTCTCTCGTACCCTCTCACCGGGTACTCCCGGGTTATTGTAAGAGATCCGATAACATGGCCCAGGAACTGGCTTGACCCTCCTAACTTTACCGATATTCGAGACAGAATATTAAACCAACAAGAGAAACGAACAGGAGGTTGGATTCTAAATGAAGCGTTGTTCAGAAAATGGAGCGACTTCGCAACACCGCGGCTTTCAAAATCGCCTCTTGGAGATGTTCTCTGGATTCGAGGTGAGAAGAATTGCCTAAATTTTTGTCTGTGCTATTTGCGCATTATATACTTACCGCAATCACTACAGGGAACCCTGGATACGGAAAAACCGTTCTTGCCGCATCAACGCTTGAAGCATTCAAGAACGACGAACGTTTTCATGACACCAATACATGCTATTACTTCTTTCACACCGAACCAGGATCGACAGCCCTAAGCCGGCGCTTCGTGCCATACAATACCAATTGAACTCGTAACTGTCACAAATGCTGGATCCTATACAAAACGCCGTCAAAAATTATATTTTGGTGCTGCAAGCTACCCGAAATAGCATCCGATTGGCTCTATTCTATTGATGTGGCCCGTGTACGGTCAAGTCTACCAGTGCGAGGGATATTTAACTACAAGAGGTCCCGCACACCTTACGGCGCCTAGCAACACCGGCTTCCCCTCGAATGCGGCTGTAGCAAAATTCTACCCCGCTTATGAACGAAACTCTTTGACATCCCACCTTACATCCGGTAAGACACCCTTAGTCCAGACACGTGATTCGCAATACAAGAGGGTACCTCTATTATAGTTTGAGCTTATTGTTGCATTGTCGTGGAATGGAGACATGCAGGTTAGCGGGGTGAGCACCAAGAGATGAGTCATTGGATCGGGGTCCATAGCGGGAGCTAGAACACCCCTGCTCAGAACACGCATGGGTTGTGCCAAAAAAAAAACTCATCTCAAAAAGGTTGTGGTGGGTCATATTCATTAAATATCCGTCGACAAGCTGCATGATGCCTTTTTGGTCTCACCGGATGACCCAGACGACCACGTCAACAACAGCACATGCATAGACCGCCAGTAGCTGAAAGAGCTGGAGATTGTAAGAGCAGCATATACCGCCTCTTACTATGCCTTCAAGCAACAATATCACCCAATATTTAAATGCCTAAACGGGCAATTTTAATGGTGACATATTCACCGAGGTTGATTGGTAAAGCCGAGGGGTGACTCTGCCACACTTATTGATTGGCCCGCTCAAAATGGGCAGTTTCAATAATATCACGATTTACTGAAGTTTTTATCCATATGGACAATAAAACGCAGAGAGAGATTGTAATACTATTTGCAAAACGCTGCAACCATAATGCAGTACGACGCAGCCGCGAGCGCTCGCAGGGTACACACCACGGCACGTCTTATCAGCTATACATCGCCAGCAAGCCCTCAGCAGCCTGCTTGCCCAACGCCTCGGGCGTTACCATGCTCAGCATTTCCAATATGCTGATATCTAGCCCAAACATCTGCTTCCACCACGCCCGCATCTCTACCGCCACCATCGAGTCTAGTCCTAGCTGCACAAGCGACGGAGATACATCAGTCTCGTCGTCCACAGGCCGCAGCACCAGGCCCAGCAGCTTCTTCCCAATCTCCCGCGATAAGAAGACGACTGACTCCGGTGTGCTGAGCGTCTCTGGGTTGGCCTTGGCTGTGTTCAGAAATTGCCGCAGACTGTCGCTCGAGGCACCGACCTTGATTTGGCTGCGAATGTTGCGAAATACCGACATGCGGACGTCTTTGCGTAACTTGGCGCTGCTGTCGGGACTGCTGAGCAGAATGGCTGGTGCAATGCCCACGAGAGTGTTGTTTGGGTTGACGAGGCTCGACTTTGGCCCATCATCCTCCTTGACCGGCTCTTGAGCTGGTGCCGAAAGCGATTGTTGCATGACGGTCCCCAACACTTTCAGTAGCTCCGACTCCTGCACCGCCCGCCAGCCTGTTCCTTTCATCTTCTTGAGCAGCTCATCGTTGTCGACAAGGTAGCCTACGCCCTCCACAGCTCCAATGTTGAGCGACGTACAAGGTTGCCCCTTGCTTGTCCGGAACTTGACGAATGCGTCGAGGAAAGTGTTTGCGCTGGCATAGTTGGCCTGTCCGGGCTGACCCACGATGCCGGATAGTGAGCTGAACAAGATGAAGAAGTCGAGATTCAGCGACTGCGTCTCGTTGTGCAGATTCCATGTTCCTTTCACCTTGGACGCCGTCGCTCCGTTCCACTCGTCAATTGTCATCTTCCCCCAGGCTTGGTCATGAAGCACCATTGTCATCTGTAGTATTCCCTTGAGTGGGCGAGGCGACTCCGCAACAGCGCGGGTCACGTCTGCCACGTTAGTAACGCTTCCGCGTACTAGATATACCTTACAGCCCATGCTCTGGACCTCTTCGATAAAAAGCTTGTCTTGATCCGTTGTCCCAGCGCTGCGGGAGAGGAATGTGAGGTTTCGGGCTCCGTGTTGGACCATCCACACCGCTACGGAACGGCCCAAACCACCAAGACCGCCCACGAGTAGATACGAAGCTGAGCTATCAAGCATGGCTGTAGTAGTCGCACTTGCAGGCTGAATCTGTCCAAGCTGAAGTTCCCCAGATGTCGGTTCGCGGACTTGGAGCACAATCTTGCCAATGTGGCTACCTTGTTGCATGTGCTGGAATGCTTCTTGCATCTTGGAGCCAGGGAAGATCTTGTCGATCGAGATGGCTCGAATATGCCCATCGCGAAAGAAGCCCATCATTAATCGAAGTAACCTTGCCGCCACGTTAGCCTGGTTTATCATGTGAGCAACGACCAAAAAACTCACCGGCCGATCATCTCGGGCCTCTCCTTGCACATCTGGTCAATGTCTACACATCGATAGCTACGATTAGCAAGGAACACCTCCATATTCAGCTTGCCAGCGCCAAGAAGGTCACGCTTGCCAATCTCTACTAAAGTACCCCATTTGGCAATGCAGCGCCAAGTTGCATGTAGCAACTCACCCGAGAGTGAGTTGAGCGCTAGGTCGACCCCCCTACCGTTAGTTTCCCTTAGTAAGTCTTCTTCAAAGCTTACCCTCCGCGAGTTGAAAATGTGATCTTTTGAGATGCCAAACTCTTGTACAAGGAATTCGACCTTTTTCTCACTGCTAACCGTCGTATAGACTTCAGCGCCAATCATGCGGGCTAGTTGGATTGCAGCTAGGCCCACGCCACCACAGCCGCTATGGATGAGAACAGACTACAAGCAGCGTTAGCATTACCGCATTCTTTAGAGAGAAGCTTCACCTACCTGGCCTTTTTCAAGCCTGCCGACGTTGATGAGCGAATAGATGGCCGTAGCAAAGACCAGCGGCATGGTAGCTCCGCTGGTGAAGTCGAGCTCGTCTGGGAGCCTCTCACACAGTTTTTCGGTAGTCGTGACAGTTGACGCAAAGACAGAGACTCCCGTGAAGGCAACTCTATCTCCAACGCTGAGCTTTCCTGCCTTCGGCCCGACGCGACGCACGATTCCCGTAGCCTCATAGCCAAAAGTAGGAGGGGACAACTCGATAATTCCCATTGCAACCAGAACATCCTACAAACATTATTAATATGGCCATCTCTTTAGAACAATTACTTACGCGGAAGTTCAAGCCCGCGGCGTGGATCTCTATTTGCACTTCATCCCCTTGGGGTGCATTCACAGTCTCACCTCCCCAGTAAAGAGTGTCAAGACGTCCTGGCTGAGTGATAGTCAAGCGCGCATCCTTGGTCGTCTCAGCGACTGCAACCTCGCTTGCAGAGGATACTGGGAAGAATCTATTGACCCGCGTTAAACCCTTCTCAATAACATATTCGAAATCGGGCTCAATTTCTCCGTCATTAACGCGTTCCGAGAAACTTTGGAATACGCCAGCAACTGCTTGACATCCTCGCAGGCTCTCTAGGTCATCTGCCTCACAAGTTGCAAAAGCAATGCCTAGCTCTGAGCGGATACACCGAGCTAGGCCGTGGATCTGGGCGAAGCTTGGGTCTGTGCATTGACTCTGAGAAGGCTGGGTTATCCATAGAATGCCCGAATCAGCGATGTTGTTAATAAAAATTCTTAGCTGCTCAAATTTAGTGGTATCTAGCTGTTCCAGGAATGATGTTTGCCCATCGAGGAGGGCGATTATGTCTTGACTGGGCGGAGGAATACCTGTGAGGCTGCAATAAGAAACTTCATACCCGCGCGCGAGCAATTCTTCAGTGATGGGATGAGGCCTGGGGGGTCCAGTTGAAAACTCGGAAAGAATAGTGACCTTCGCTGGAAGGTGGTCGCGCCGGGGTTTCGCTACGATAACGTGGCTTATATGACTTGACTCGTCAGAATCGAACGCAGGCTCGCCAGCGGTCTCTAAATCTGCCGTCGCCAACCTCTCTTGCCAATTCTTCACATCGACATACGGCTCACCAGCTCTGCCGTCATCGACGCCAATCTCCCAATCAGGGGAAAATCCAAGGACATATCTAGACCACGACAGACCGGGCCGCAAGGACTGCAGCAGAAGCCTTCCTAATGGGGCGAGAAGCTGACGAACCGAGACAAGGGACTCTGAAAGCTTGGGCGTACTGTGAAGAACTCCTGCTGCAATGATAAGATCGAAGTCTCTCTCATTAAAGCCCTGGAGCCCAGCATTAGTCCTAATGTCGAATACTTCAAAACTCATATTAGGGAGGCCTTGGAAGCGCGTCTTGAGGGCTTCGACCATGCCTGGAGATGGATCGGACACTATGTAGTGCGAGAAAAGCACCTGGCCGTCAGGCCGTGTCAGATCTTTAACAATGCTAGCCGTGGCCGAGCCAATGCCTGCGCCTAGCTCTAGAACTCGAAGGTTAGGCTTGTAGTGGCCAAGGCGGTTAAAAAATGCAGATCCATCGAATTCCTCTAAGAAGCGATTGAATTTCCTAAGGGTGTCTTCTGTATCTAAGACTTCGAAAGCCTTCTTTTGACCAGAAAGTATAGCAGGTGCATTATCTGTAACTATAGTAATAGCTTTGGCAATGTGGGCAACGGATGTTGACGCTAGAGACGTTGCGAGAGATTCGATACGAGCGTTCAACGTGGCATCATCCAATTCTTCTAAGCACAACGGGGTCTCGTTAAGCCATGTCTTGTATTGTTGAAGTTCTGGAATGACATCTAGACCGGCAGTCGATCTCCGAGAGGCAGCAATTGAGAGGTTGACAAGCTCATCCAACATTGCGGCGTAGGCTTGATTCTCTCGCGTCGGCTTCACAAGAGTGCTGAAAGCTTCAGTCTCAATATGTGGTACCCACTCACTCTGCGCGGTAATGGGCGCGCGTTCTTCTACATCGCCATTTGTAAAGGATGTCAGACGGACATTCGAGACCTTGATGATGAGTTCATCGCCAGCTGCAACAGTGCCTGTTCCACAGACCCCGCTGCCTACGGGCTCGGCTATTGCTGATACCACAAGATTGTTGACAGCGCTGCGGCGAAGGATCAACGAACCCACGCTGGTGGGAATGGCTTGACGGTAGTTACGCGTGAGTCCGTACTGAGCCGCAATACCGAGAAGTTGGAGGTAGGAATCTAATATGACAGGGTGAAGGTGGTAGAATTGCTCATCTCCATGCCAATTGTTGCGGACCTGTGCGCGAGCAACTCGTGCGCCGGTCGTTGCCGTCGTGATGTCTTCGAGACTCGTAAAATGGTAGCCATAGTCTATGTTCTCACGGCGCATGGTATCGTACCAACGCTTGCTGGAAACTTTACGCGGTAGATCCTCCTGCGCAGCGCGATTACGCAGGACGTCTTTTTCGCCCCGAGCCTGAATCTCGCCGGAGCAGTGTTTTGTCCAGGTGTGTCCGTTGTGTGATGCGATGCGGAACTCCCACCATTCGCTCTCCAGCGAATCTGTTAGACGGAGCTGATGGAAAGCGGTCACAAGCTCTTTGGGCGAACTCTCATTGAGAACTAAGGCGGTGGGCACAACAACATTTCGAAGCTCAACCGCTTCTTCGACGCCAGTGATCTGACGGATAGCCTCAGCCGCCATGGCGACGTACCCGGCGAAGGGGAAGATGACATCCGCGTTGATCTTATGGTCACGTATCCATGGAGCATTTTCAATGTGTAGCAAGTTCCGCCACACCGGCTCGAGGTCTGTGGTGTCAGGGACCTTTGCACCCAAAAGGTCATGGTGTGGGTGTTTGCGCATGCGCCACTCATGAGCGATGCGGGATTCGCTCCAGTGACTGCGATGATGATCCCATGGGTAAGGGGGCAGATCTGAGAGGGTGTTGCCAGCCGGCACCAAAGCCTGAAGATTGAAGGGTACATCCTGGACAAAGAGTTGGCCAAGAGCGGAAAGCCAGTTTTCGGCACTGTTAGTTCGTCGGGTCAAAGTCGAAATGTATGATGCGTTGCTGGAGTTTTGGGTGAGAATCTGACGAAGGGGTCCGGCCAAGACTGCATGGGGACCAACTTCAAGGAAAACCTGCTTGGAGGGGCTAACGTGCTGTTTAATAGCGGAGCTTATGGCTGATGAGAACAACACAGGGCACTCCAAGTTGGTCTGCCAGTATTTGGGCCCAAATCTACTCTTCGCGGCAGGGGCGAAGAACTCGCCTGAAACGCTTGAGAAGAATGGAACAGTGTGCACCTTGCCCACAACGCCGGCGTCGGTCATGCCCGCGCGGTATTCAGCCCCGATTTCTACCATATGTGGCGAGTGATAAGCTTTCTCAATTTTGAGCACGGTGGCTAGGACTCCAGGGCCCGACTGCTTGATGCTGTTGACGGTTTCTTCCAACGGACCTGCATCTCCCGATATTGTCACAGTGTTTGGCCCGTTGTCACAGGCGAGCACCACGCCAGGGACGAGATACTTCTTGGCAGCCTCCCAACTCATACCTAAAGCTCCCATGGCGCCCTTGCGACTGTGCTGCTTGGCTACTACTAGCCCACGCAGGAAAGACACAATGATAGCCTCGCGGGCGCTGAGGCCGCCAGCGGCGTATGCGGCAGCAATCTCGCCGCTGGAGTGGCCAACTACTGCAGCCGGGCAGATCCCAATCGAAGCGTAAGAGTCTACCAAGGCGATCTGCAGGGCTGTGCATAAAGGCTGAGAGAACTCGGCTTCATCCACACGACTCTTGCGTGCGGGTTTACGGAGCTCTTCGTCAATGGACCATGACGGAGCTAGCGGGCCTAGCTCTTGGAGCGCCTTGTCAAGGGATGCAATCGTGTTGCTGAAGACCGGATTGGTCTTGAAACGGAGGAGCTCGTAGCCCATGCGTGCCCACTGTGCGCCCTGGCCAGTGAAGACCATGACCACGGAAGTTTCCTGGTTTTGTTCAACTTTGGTGGAGGGAGGGGTACCGGCCAGGGCGATCCTGTCACTCGTACAGACGGCAAATGTGCGATGCGGCAGATGCTTTCGTTTATTAGCAAGGGTGTGTGCCACATCTGACAGCAGATCTGGGGTTTTGTCAAGGAAAGCCTCGTACTTGTCGACCATGACCCTGAGGGATGCTGGGGTGTTAGCAGAGAAGAGCAACAGATGTGGTGTATTTGACGCTGCTCCACTGGTCTCGAACTTGCGTGTCGCATTGAAGCTGGCTGCTGACTCGATGATAACGTGGGCATTGGAACCGCCAAGACCGAAGCTACTAACGCTGACGCGCTCGTCACGATCTTCAGGCCATGGTGTTGGTTCAGTAGGAACGATGAGATTCGCATCGATTGCAGGGTTGCGTGGAAGGGATTTGATTTGGGGGGGGATCGTGCGTTTCTCCAAAGCAAGGACGGCCTTGAGAATGCCCACAAGGCCAGCCGCGCCCTCTGCGTGACCGAGATTTGCCTTGACTGAGCCAATGTGCACACCGGCTTTACCAAAGCAGGCAGACACGGCCGCCGTTTCAATGGGGTCACCAGTGCTTGTCCCCGTGCCGTGGCACTCGAAGAAGCCTGTTCTAGCAATGTCGGTGATGCCAGCATTCCGGTATGCTTGCCTGATCAGCGCTTCTTGCGCCCGGGAGCTGGGCCGTGCAACTGTTGATGTGTGGCCGTTGTGGTTGGTTGCCGAGCCGGTAACGACTGCGCGGACGGGGTTACCGTCCCGAATGGCGTCCGCCAATGGCTTCAGGTAGATGGCGACGATACCCTCGCCGCGCGCGTAGCCGTTTGCGTTGGCTGAGAAGGTGTTGCATGAGCCATCGGGGCTGAGAACGCCTTGCTGCGTCTCTGCGGCGGTCACGGCCGGGGCCATGATGATGTTGGTGCCGCCAACAATGGCGGATGTGCAGTCGCCGCGCGCAATGGCCATGCATGCCTCATTGGTGCCGATGAGAGAACCAGAGCAGGCTGTCCGCACCGTCATACTGGGACCGTGCAGGTCGAGCTCGTGGGAGATGCGATTGGAGACCATGAAATCGTGTGGGCCGAGGATTTGGTAGATGCCATGGGCCTGTGTGTCACGGACCGAGACGTCGTACCAGTCCTGGCCGTAGCTGCCAACGTACACGCCGATGTTGGAACCCTTCCAGCCCGTCTCGCCGGCATCATCGAGGGCCTCATGGGTGACCTCGAGAAGCATGCGCTGCTGGGGGTCAAGTGTCTCAACTTCGCTGCGAGACATGGAGAAGAAGGACGTGTCCAGCGCGGCCAGGTCATTGGTAGAGTCTAGAAAGTATCCCTGCTGAGCAATGACGCTGCCGGGCTTCTTGTCCGGTGAATGGAAGGCGGAGATGTTGTAGCGGGAGGACAGCACGGGACCGCGAGCGTCCCAACCCGCGTGGAGAAAGGACCACAGCTCCGAGGGTGAGTGAATGCCTCCGGGTAGTCGACATGCCATGCCGCAGATGGCAACAGGCTGGAAGGGCCTTTGTGTCTTTGGGAGCGTGTCGATGCCCTCTTTGTGGGTGTTGGTGCCTGTTCCGTTTGTCTGGCCGCTGTTAATGTGCCCATTTGTGTAGAGGCCATTGGCCCCATTCGCACCCATGGTACCATTCGTGTCAGTGTTTCCCGAGCCGGTGGCCCCGTTTGATTGGCTCACATCGTCTTGGGCAAAGTGATTCGTAGGCCCATAGGTCCCGTTGGAGTGACCGTTCATAATGGTCTGAATCTCTCAAGCAGAAGTAATTGCCTACTGTGTATGGGAATGGATAATGCTGTCTGCCCTATTGACCTGCAATCATCGGTTGTTTTTAGGTGTGTAAGTGAAAACTCATGTGATTCTTAATGTCGTAATCATCGACATGCCCGGCTAATGAAGGAGAAGATTACCATATATTGTCCGTGGTACAGGCAAAGATAACGTACGGCGCGTGCTACTCTCTCTAAATAGTGTCCGGATTTGTAGTTAGTTGATGGCAAAAGCTTATTGTAATGGCGAGTTTTCGAGCCCCGAGCACGCATAATGTTACAGAAGCGCATCGTGAGGTTGTGGAGAGCTGGTGGAACCCGGAAACCCCTGCTTCATGAGTCAGGCTAGGAGTATTGCTATGCCAAGGGTCTAAGCAATGGACTAACATTGTTTTGGCTTTACTATGTCGAGATTATGCTTACTATGTGGTACCGCAGATTGACGATGGTGCAAGTAGTAAGATCGGAATGGGGTCAAAGATGCTTTTGGTACGAGGTTGGCCTTACTAGGCGCCGTGCGTGCGCAAGGGGAATAGTAATTGTAATGCTTAAGATCATATTAACGTGGGTCGAAGGTACCCTACGCCTCTTGGCTATTCGAGAAATCCATCCAGCGTAGTAAGCGTATCCAGCGTAGTAAGCACATCAAAATGTAACCATGCCATATAATAGTAAGCGTGATGCTTCGTACATTGTAGAGTGACAGGATTCAAAAACTACATGTTTGGCCTAGCAATTTAAATTTGCTTCAGCATGCGCTAATCGATTTCGAGCATTAGAAGCCATATGGCAAATCTTGGCGAGCATTGGCCATAGCCAATTTGCACGACACGCCAATGCATCCGGCCGCCTTCCTAAAAGAGTGGAGTGGCGGGAGGTCTCCTCGGCATACGTCAGTGAGAGCTGCTCAATTGCCGAATTCTCTCCATTTAGAGCTTTCGACCTCCCTAGTTGTGCTTAGTTTCTAGTCAACAACGCGAATCTACTACTGTCTATCAGCTCTCTCACGTTCCCTTTCACCCCGCAGCTTTGCTTCCGAATCACAGTCCTTGATTTCTGCGAGACTGCACTCTAGGATGGAAAAATTCGTGAGCCCCAACGACCGTCCTGCGCTGCAGACGGAGCCGGATGCAAATGTGACACGGGAAGACGGCGTCACAAAGCCTCGGGAAAGAAAGCATTATTCCTTCTACTTGTCAATACTTATGCTGGCTATGATCGCTCTCATTGTGGCCTGGGATGTAACAGCGCTGTCTTTGGCTTTACCTGTAAGTCTCTCACCAGGCGGTATAGCATTAGCGACTGCCACGGCTGATTGACTACCAAATCGTGCAGGTCATTGCCGACCAGCTACGAGGAACAAACTTCCAATCATTTTGGGCCAGCATAGCCTTCATCCTCGGCATTGCCGTCACTCAGCCCATATATGCCAGTATCTCGGACGTGGTGGGCCGCAAATATGTTCTCTACGCCTCCATGATCCTCTTCGGCATCGGATGTATTATCTTTGCTACCGCAACAGATATGAACCTTATCGTCGCCGGCCGGCTGATCAAAGGTCTTGGTGCTGGCGGGCTAGACGTCTTACAGACTATCATCCTCTGCGACATCACAACCCTGAAGGAGCGACCGCGCTGGCTAGGAGTCCTGTCCATGGCAAATGCTGTGGGAGCTGTAACCGGGCCGTTCATTGGAGGTGTATTTGCTGAGCAGGTTGGGTGGCCATGGCTCGGCTGGATCAATTTGATCACGGTAGGCATCACCGGTGTGCTGGCATTCTTCTTTCTTCGCTTGACGCCCATCGAGGGTGACATTAAAGACAAGATGAGAAAGCTTGACTGGTCTGGATTTGCCCTCTTCACAGTCATTGGTACTGCGGTAGCGCTGCCGCTGAGCTGGGCCGATGCGCTGTATGCTTGGGGATCTTGGCAGACTCTTGTTCCGCTCGTTGTTGGACTATTGCTCCTCGTTCCGTTTGTGTTTGTTGAGAAGAGGGCGGCAGCGCCCATGATTCCGTATCAAATCTTCGACAACGTCTCTATCATCACAGGGACTCTGTCCGGACTTATCTACGGCTCATTGCTGAACCCTATACTCCTTTATCTCCCGCTGTTCTTTCAGGCGGTGTACCTCGAACCTCCTTTCAAAGCCGCCAAGTCGACTCTACCAATCTGCTGCCTAGTCGTGGCAATGAGCATCATTGTGTCGATGCTAATAGATTGGAGTCGAAAGTATCGCATTGCGATGTGGGCAGGCTGGATCCTCACAACGATATTCCTTGGCCTGAGTTACACTATTGGCGCTGATACCAGCAGAGCTCACACTTATGCCTTCCAAGCTCTCCTCGGTGCTGGTCTTGGCACGATTCTAGTCTCAACACAGATATCAGTCCTGGCGAGCGTGACAAGGGTCGATGACGACGGACTTGCCGCCGGGATGGTTGTCACTGCACGCTTCGTAGGCTCCTTGCTGGGCTTGACTATCTGTTCGACTGTCTTCAGCTCGATGTTTCAAAGAGGTCTCTCCTCGCTCAAAGACCTACCTGAGCAACTTGCAGTACTGGAAGATGCAAGCCAAGCTGTGCGTTTCATACCACGACTGAGGGAGATTAATGTGTCAGAGGATATCATGCATATCGTGACAGGGGCGTATGAGGATGCTTTCCAGACTATTTGGGTGGTATTGGCTGCCTTTTCGGGTTCCGGGGCGCTGCTCTCGGTGCTGACTAGAGAGTATTCTCTGGAGAAAGACGACATCGGTCGGCAGGGGCTCAAAGCACCATCTTCAGAGTAACTCGTTATAAATTGTAATACATACTATTGAATTTTCGCCTTGAAAGATATATACCTTAAGAACTTGTCTTGTAAATCATGTTTTTGGCTCCATGTCATCTCCGCCACAGACCCGCCAGATGAAGTAAACAAATTCGTTAGTGACCTCACGTGCTAGTCAGTCTTCCAATATCGCATAACGGGAGCATAGAGACGCAATTCACTGGGTCAAGTCCATTATGTACCGTCTACCTATCTAGTCTGAAGTTGTCGAGCTAGGTTGCCGTTGAACACACTCGAGATAATAGCCAACCACATCCCGGACCTGCTGCTCATACGGGATGAAATCCATCCCCAGAATTCGCGCCGACTCGCTCGCATCCACCTTAAAAACAAACGAAGGCAGACTCCCATTATTGAGCAACGTACTGCCAACGTGCTCCGGGAAGTTGCGCGCTACAATCTCGAGGCACTCGTCAAGCTTGGTTCCCTCCACTCCTCCCGAACTCAAGATGTAGAGTCGATTACCAGGGGTCGACGGGTTTAAAGCGCGAACGTGCGCTTCAGCCACATCGTCAAGGTGCACAGTCACTCCTGCCTCCGTGCTGTATGCTTTTCCAGTGACGGGCATGAGAATTATTCGATTTGTCCCCGCCTTCAATAGTTCCTCCGGGTCGGTAACAAGCTCGTTCTGGCCGAACACGTGTCCCGGTGCTATGTGCACAAGATCAAACGCGGGCTTTTCTGACTCAATCCATTGTTCAGTCAAGTTTAGTGTGCTCACTTTGGCGGCAGTGTAAGCTTCAAAGGGAGAACGGTATGGCGGCTGTAGGATGTTCGTGGCTCTTGTTGACTCTGTATGGATAGTCTCATCCGTGTCTATGACATGGTCGAAGATGGCGGCAAGCGAATTTGTAAGAATGATGCGTTTGACCGTGTGATGTGCTTGCGCCGAGTAGAGCAAGTGTAGCGCCGCGTCTGCTGTAGACTTAAAGTAATGTGTTGCTAGGTCTGCCCCAATTGATGATGGATCTGCCGAAGCGATGGGGGCGGCAACATGGATTACGTAGTCTACATCCTGCAGGGCCTCATCAAATGCCGCCCGTATGGAAATGTCTAGGATTTCCACAAAAGTTAGATTGGTCTCCGTGGCAAGATCCTGGATCGACGGAGTGCTAAGGATGCGTGCTTTCTTAGCAAGAGCCCGCAAGGCAACCCGGACTCGATAGCCTCTGCGCAGACAGAAGACTAGAACGCGGAAGCCTATGAGTCCCGTCGCCCCGGTCAAAAGTACAAGTTCTGAAGCCATCTTATTTCATGAATCCTAAGGTCATGTAATGTTACTAAAACGAAAGCTTGGCACACTTTGCGATTCGGCTTACTGATAAAGTTTGAATTAGGCATGGTTAGACCAATATTAATATATTTTCATATAACTTCTTCTCTTCCACTTCTAATCCTCCAATCCTTCGGTTTATAGCTATGTGTAACCTGGTAAGCAATCGGCTGACTGTAATCCAGTAAGCAGTGTCTGGAGGTCTTCTCCGGCCAGCTGAGATTGGGTGTAGTATTTGGAGAAGAAGATGTTGACTGTAAGAATTATCGAAGGACCGAGTCGGATGACTCTACTATATGCATGACGTAATCAGGGCAGGTGCCCCTATTCGGTAAACAATTAGCCGACGCATGTGTGCCCTGGCTGGAGCATGACTGCTGCTAACAGTATTGACTCCGACTTGCATAACGCCCTTTGTACCAACAACGCAGGAGATGCGAACGCGGCTACAACGCCGATAGTAAGATTAAGTTACCCCCATGTACTTTCATTCCTTTGGTGTACCTGTAAAGCTCTATTCTTATTTAACTGACTAGCTGGTCATCTAGTTTTATAATCCAGGAATATTCGTCCAAAATCCGCCAACAGCCCCTAGAGGTAGATCACCTCCTCTGGCATACCCCGTATCCGCACTGTACTCAAGTAGTAGCTTAACAATCTCCGATCTGCCGTTCATAACGGCCCGCTGCAAAGGCGTGAAGCCGTCGCTGTCTTCATCATCAACCACAACCCTTTCGTCCTGCAGCAACACTTTGATGGTATCTATATGATTCCCCGCAACCGCGATATGTAGCAATGATGTCGATGGTCGGCTTTTATTGACCGATTCAGCCGTGTCAAAAGTAATATTCTCGTACGTCGTTGCAGGAAGATTGGCTGGACTTGGCGGCAGTACACCATCGGACCTGATTCCGCCTTCCGTTGGGAGACTTAGTGCAGGTGTTGGGAGTTTGGTAACAGTCCTTTGGCTGTTGGTCGGCGCCCAACATTCCATCCGCTGCCGTGTAGCCGGCCTTAGGCTGTTTGCTGGTTGCTGATCCATTGGAGTTGGGCAGACTTGCTGTTGCAGGCGGCTGAACTGAGAGTCGTTTGGGAGTGACACATTATACCGTTCCTCACTTGGTGCTACGGGCGGAGTAGCTTGCTGTGGGGGACACCAGCCTCCAAGGCCCCGCTTGTTAGGCGGCGGTATTGACGGGCTGCTACTCTGTTGACATGTGATATCTTCGTCTTGTGCAATAGGTAGGCTTAAATCCTCGTACACTCTAAGCTGTTCCTTTAACTGTTCGATCTTGTTCGCTCTCTCGCGCATGTTACGTCCTACGGTCGCACTCAAGCGTCAGCATATGATGCGTTGAGGTATCCATCGCCGTGATGATCAAGGTACATTGCGCGAGCATGGGAGACGTACTATAGGCGCGCTGCGCGATACGATTTTGAACCTTTCTTCGCTCCGAGGGGTCTCCCAGTACCCTCTCACATCGTGTCAGTGTCATTTAGACTCATAGCGGTTCATCGGTCGACTTTACCCAATCTTCGTCAGGCCTCATAAGGTCTGCGTACTGCATAGTCCGGGATGTATGCCGCAGATCGGGCGCCTGCCGGTACAATTACTTAGTAGAATTCAATGTCTTTCTTGACAGGTTTGCTTAGGTGAAGTATTTTGTGTTCCCTCTTAGCAGGTTAGCAGCTAGATTCCTATAAGCGCAGCGCGCGTAGAGGCTCTTTCGGATCGGAGGTCCTTTCGGAGGTAAAATGGTTTAGCTTCTTACGGCGACAGTGTAAGGGTAAGATGTAATATCATTCAAATCCAATAAAACGTAGCATATGCAGGCATTGAATTTAACGATATCGCGAATGAAGTTATAAAGGGGGTGCGAGGGCGCAAGAAAGATATACAGCGATACTTGGCGATTCGCCATGTCGCCCTGCGTCGCTAAGGTGCAAGATTGCGTCACAGGAGCATGCGTGCATCCGCTTTCATTGGTCTTGATGAGGTGAAGTTGCTGGCTGGGTTACGTCCTTATGCAGTTGTATTAGGGCCTATTCAGCGCACCTGTTTATTTCGCGGTGCTACTCGAAGTAAATACACCGAAAAACAAAACAGCTGAGTGTTCGGTGCTGCAACTATATCTTGTACCATTCTGGTAAGTGAGAAATACATGATAAACAACTAGCAGCGCCACTAATTTCCAACCCCTGCCCGTCCTACATAATGCTTGATTAAGACAAGAAATACTTCGATTTTTCGCTCTACCTCTCGAGGTAGAGCGAAAAATCAAAGTATTTCTTGTACGCATATGATCAGGCGCATGATTGGTGACGCGCACCAAGGCGTTCATTAGCTATTTATTCAGCATATTTATTACTGAGTAACACCGAAAAATAAATAGGTGCACCGAAAGCCGTTTTTTAAAGGATTAGAAACGCTTCCTGCTTCTCTGACCGTATCTGTGATGCGTGGTAGGTGCGATTACAGCGTCAACTTCAACTTCCCCACTACAACTACAATGTTCTGCCCGCCGAACGAAACTACACTACTAGCTACTTACAGTAGTGCGGCCGCTCAGGGTTACAAGATTGTGGACGGGAAACTAAATCCCGCCCGACTTCCCCTCACGACGCGGCGATCACGCCCCAGGATCGGGCGGGGAGCCGGGAGGAAAATATAAGGGGTGCAACCTGTTTTTTTTTTTCGCCGTGTTACTGATAAATACGCCGAGCAACAAAACATTTGAGTGTTCGGTGCTACTCTTTTGCCATTCTGAGAGATGCAAAATAGCTAATGACGCCACTTATTTCAGCGCTCTGTCTAGTGCTTACTGGTCCCCTAAACTGCCTGTTTGAGCCAAAAAAAACCCGGACTTTTTTGCCCTACCTCGAGAGGTAGAGAAATCTCCCAAAAGTATTACAGACGCAGCTCAACATTTTCGCTGGTCAACCGCATTTCAATTCTTATAAAGACTACCGGGCAGCTTGCGGGTTTCTAGGGTTTACTCTAGACAAAACCAATTGTTGGCGGAAGGTTTGGCGGGAGGTTTGGCAGAAGGGACTAATGTCGAATTCTTTGTTCGAAAGCTTTTCCGGTATCACCAAGTCAGCATGGACGATCTTCGTATTGACTACGCATGTCTGCCGCCATGAGTTTCTAACATGCAAGTTCAAGCAAGCGAGTCTAACTATATACAGTAGGGTTCTAAAGGTAATCCGCTAACTCAGAGACGCAAGTGGGGTCCCACTTAATTGCTTGTTAGAAACTCTGCCGACACGAACCTATGCGACATTGTAGCAGCGTCAACTCGATGGCGGAATCCCTGAAGCATCCCGCGAATTTGTCGTACCGCGCTGGAACATGGTGAATTCTCTGTTTCACCGCCGGAAAGGGAGCAATGATCATATTGAGCAGGCAGAGGCATGGTCCGTACACGGTGTTGAGTTGCGCAAAAGCGAAAGGCCGATTCGGTAATCTACAAGTGGCTGAAGATTCTGTAACTAAAGTGGCCCATGGACTTGTGCTCGTCATAATGGATGTACCGCTGCGCCATGGGTACGAGGCGGCAAGATACTATTGTGCCGGTGCACAAGCTAACACCTTCATACTTGAGATAATACTAGTTACTGCGGGGCCGAAGTTGCGCTCAGATCATTGATTTCAGGTATATATGGGTTGAGAGATCATTTTGATTGGCATCAGGTTATCATTAGCAATTAATTCTACTTTAGACAGCAATTAATCACTCTTCACCTCTCACTTATCACTGCGCATGCAGCGTAGGCTGCGCTGGGCTACCATCCTCCACACACTATGAGACATTGGCGTCAGCCGTGAAGCAACTTCCAAATCTTGGCGTCCTCTACAAGCAATCCTGTCACGTGCGAGCCGATCACACATAGACTGACGGGCTGCTACGGCGAACAAACTCGCCGATCATTGAAAGCTATGGCAAAAGTTCTATCCGGAATTGTATGCTAAGAGAATTATTTCAAAAGACTGCTTACAAATCGAAAGATTCTAGCCTATCAATGTAGATCATGATCTGTACGACTTGAAAACACTTTTCCAGTACTACGTTTGAGCGACAAGTTTGCTGCGATAGGGATTAAAGAGAACATGAATTGGGTCGTGCTCACCGACTATAGCGCGACATATTGCTCTTGCAATGGCTGGGGCTTGGGCAAATCCTCCTGTGTTGTTTCCGCCAGTTATGATCAGATGCCCACCACTTGAAGTGGGAATATCTTCAAAGATGCCCAAACCCGTGCAAGTGAACGGCCGAATGCAAAATTTCCGTTCTCCATCCGGCCACAGTGTACCTCGCTTCTTCGCGCACCGATATCCCGCAGGGAAGAATGTGTGCGCCACTTCCTCGAGCTCCTTGAAAAGTGCTTGCAATTCTGAAGACTCCGGTGACGGGAAATCCAACCCAACGTACCCGTACCCACCCCCCAAAATGAGAATTTCTTCGTCCGTTTTAACATCTCTCGATACGGTGACATTGATGTCTTCGACAAGACAACCACGGCGATGGATTTTGGCGGATTTTCTTAACATCGGATTCAAGTTGGGAATTTGTAGCCACACGCCCAACACGCCGTTCACAAGGTTCTCCGAGGCCGTCCCGTCAAGCAGTCCATTTCGCGTAACCCCTGTACTTATCACGAAGTTATCCGCTTGGAGAGCCCCCAGCTGAGATTCCAGCAGAGTCACTTCACCAGAAGCGTTACGTCGAATTCGCTGCACGCAGCAGTCCCAGGTGAAATCTCCACCGAGCTCAATGATTCGATCGATTAATTTGTTCACGAATGAGTGGATACCTAGTGTAAATCCTTGTACGGTGAATCCACCAGCGAGGCCATTCGATTTGGCAGCCGCATAAAACCCGGTATTTTCTCTCAGAAGCTCTGGTAGGGAAAACTCGTCAACGACCGTCCCAAGGTCTCGGTTCAGCTTATGAGCCGCAGTTAGAGCGACTTCTTCGGCATATAAGCGCAGAATGTTGGGGTGAAGCGAAACCCCTTTGAAGAGGTCCGGAGCGCGGTCCATGTATTCAGCCCAGAGCTTTCCAGCTTCCCGGTTGGCATAGTAAATATCTTCTTTCATAGCCCGCGCCAACCAAGTTGGAACTTGCTCAAAGGTATTGACCCAAGCGGTCTCAGCAGCGCTGAAACTCAAGGGTGATTTCACACTCCAGCCGCCGTTGAGAGTAGTCTTGCGAAAAACATGACGCATATCATGATAGATGTCGCTACCTCTCTCATTATAGTTATCCGCTTCAGTGAAGGTGAACATACGAGCGTCGCCGCCTCCATGCGTGGCACCTAGGCGAGTCCAATCCTTGCAAGTACGAGGATCTGGGTTGGCGTCTACAATTCGCACTTGAAACCCGCGGATAGCGAGAAACTCTGCTGCCACAAGATTCATGATTCCCGCTCCGACAATCAAGACCGTCTTTTTAGTGCGGTGGTCAAAGATGACTTCGTTGTGATGAACTGCGCCGCGGGCACAACCGCGAGCATAGAGCATCTCTCCCACTCGGAGAGTCGACACCACCCACGATGACTCGCATTGCTCTTGCTTGGGTATTGCTTGGATCTCAGCCACGCGGCCCCTGGAGAGGTTCTCAAGATTAGGTATGAGTTTGGCGTCGTTTACTAGGAGCGTTTTTGGAGAGTTTCGATTCCGGTCTAACCACTGATCCATTAACTCCTCAGTGACTTCGTCGCCCTCGCATATCCAGACATCAATCACATCGAGGCCGTTAATTTGTGGGCCAAGCCCGGCGCTGTGTTGGCAGAAGCAAACTTGCGAAGAGTCATCCCCGAGCACAGAACGGAAAGTTTGCACGTCCGTGCTGATGAGGAACTTCATTTTGAAGCCGTTTCAGGCGAAATGACAAATGTTTCCTGCACAAGTTAACCATTTTGGTAGCGGCTATTTAAAACCCTGCACATCCAATTCAAGGTTCCCCTCTAACTTTGCAATGTTTTGGGCGGCCGTGATGCTTACTATCCATTCTTACTGCGCTTAGTGAGGCGTACTAAGCAAGGAATGTCTTGCTCCAAGTAGGCTTGATAGCAATCACCATGCTTTCCGGGCGCTATCTACTCCAGCTGGATTGAATGCGGCTTTTTTTCCGATGCTGTATGCAATAGAAGCAATGCCTTCCTTCTAGGAATCACTGCTGGCAGTATTGGCTAGTATTAGGAAAAAACAAGGAGACTTCACAATGGCGATCGATCACCTGGAAACAACCGTCGTCGACCTCTTCGACGTCTGGGCGACGAGCACACCAGAGGCCACTGCAGTTGAGTGGAACGGGCAAAGACTTACTTTCGCCGGCCTACGAGATGCATCACTCCATGTCAGCAAAGCTCTGCTATCAGTAGGTGCTCGATCCGGCGACAAGATTCCCATCCTTTCCCAGATGTCGCTGGAGCTTCTTCCCGCTATCTTGGGCGTTCTCAGGGTTGGCGCTTGCTACGTGCCCATTGATATGGAAGTCTGGAGCAAGGCAAGAATCGACGCCACGCTTGAGGATATCTCGCCGCAAGTGGCCATTGCGACAAGTCAGTCGGGCACACGACGCGTGCCAGTGATTGTATTTTTTCAAGAGCGATGGCTTCAATCGTCGTTCGATGACACGGAAGATACTCTTAGCCAGCTGGACGCCATCCGCCAGAGTCTCGACACGAAAGCACTTGTGTATGTCACGTTTACGTCTGGAACCACGGGGAAGCCAAAGGGGGTGATGATATATCATCAGGCCCTCTATCTGTTTGCTGCACTGACAACTGATAATACCAATAACGCAACTCCTGGCGAACGTGTGTTGCTGGCCTCCTGCATCTCGTTTGACGGTAAGCAAGCCTCAAGACCACCCTCGGCATGAACCTTCCCCATTAGCTAAAACTTACCCCAGCATGTGCTGCTACTATCTGGTCAACAATCACAAAAGGCGGAGCTGTGGTCATGGCTTCATGGTCAACGTTCCCTGAAATTTCCACTACCTGCGACATTCTGACACTGACGCCGTCCATGTTTGCCACCTTGGATCCAGCCGGACCTTATGACAAGGTCCACAGTATCTTTTTGGGTTCCGAAGCCGCTAACTTTAACATTGCGCGTCAATGGATTACTCCTACGCGAAGAGTAATCCATACCTACGGCCCATCAGAGGCGACCATTAACATCGCTTACGGGAGAATCCCTGAAGGCACGGAGCCAGAGATGGGTGTGCTCAACCCTGGAGTGGAAGTCTTTCTCGTCGACGAAAATTTGCAAGAAAGCGAGATTGGCGAGATATTGATAGGCGGTCCGTGTTTGGGTGCGGGATACCTGAATAACCCCAAGCTCACAGCCAAGAAGTTCATTGACTGGAATGGGAAGCACGTATACCGGACTGGTGACTTGGCACGAAGAACCGAAAATGGACTATCGTGGGTAGGTCGAGCGGACCGCATAGTGAAGAACCGAGGATTTCTCGTCAACTTGGAGACGGAAGTGGAGTCGGCCATGCTACGGTTCACCGACGTTCGAGCAGCTTCCGCTTTCATGTGGCGTGGTAAGCTTATGGGATTCGTACAGCCAGCGACTGTCAATCTCGAGGAGCTGCGCGTGTTCATGAAAGAGAATTTTGACCCGTTTGTGATCCCGGACGAGATCTTGGCGTTGGATCAATTCCCTCTCACAGCACATGGAAAGGTCGATCGAGCTGCCCTGAACGCCGTATTGGAAGACAGAATGGCCAAAGAGGGCGCGATTTTGGACACCATGGTATGTACTTCACCTTATGATGCACTGCGGTGGGCTTTCACCAAGTGCCTTCAAGTTCCCTTCACAGGTCTCGACAGGAGATCGTCTTTCTCCCAACTTGGAGGCAACTCCCTGGCGGCTATACACCTGTCAAAGTTTCTGAGGCAACAAGGTTACACTATCCCCATCCTAGACATTATCAGAGGAGACACCATCGACCACTTGGAAGAGAAGCTGACAAAGATCAACGAACAAAATGGGGGGCCCGATTCCTATGGTACTGTGCAGGCTGAGTCTGAAGCAGCGCCAGCTACCGACATGCACAGACTTATGCTGGCCCAGTCTCAACATAACCCAGTGACTAATTGCCAGATAGCCAGAGCCAAGTTCGTGGGGCCACAAGAATCAGTCCCAACCCCAAGCGAATTGCGAGTCGCTTGGACAGCCACTCTTGTGTCCCATGACATCTTCAAAACGCGATACGACCTGCAAAGTTGGACGCTTCATGACCTCGACTATGTCAACCTTGACTGGGAAGAGGTCTGCGTCGAAGCCGAAGAGTTTGACAACGCTCTTTTGTCCGTTGAGGAGCAGGTTTGGACACATCACAAGAGTCTCAAGAATCTCCCGAGTTCCAGTCTCGAGGTACCATATTCCCACATGACCTGCGTCTACGCGCCCAGTCGTAAGGCCATAGGTTTCGTCTGGCGTGTACACCACGTTCTCACCGACATATTCTCTGGAATCATCCTCATGCGTGACTTGGAGCGCGCTCTGGCCAAGGAAAAAGTGGCCCCCGGACCTCGCATTCAAGACTTCTCGCGCTTCATGCAAAAGTACAAGGACGACAACCTAGGTACAGCTACCGAGTACTGGAAGCGCATGATGAAGCCGCTTTGTGAACAACCTTTGTTTGACTTTCGACCGCCGCAAATATCTTTCGAAGGCAACGCCGTGCGAAGTCTGACATTCACGACTGGGGAGACTTTGGAGTCCATTGAAGCATCAGTGCGTACGTACAACATCTCAAGCGCGACATTAATCTTCGCTGCGTGGGCGCTCGTTTTGGCAAAGTACACGCGCTCCAGTTTTGCCTCATTCTATCTCAGTCGCTCCGGTCGGATGGTCCCTTGGCCGCCAGCACAATCTCTTGTAGCGGCAATGCACTGCCGCGTACCGTTTACCACGGGCATTCCCGCCGAAGCAACGGTACATGAATGGCTGGCGGAGATGCACAGTACGCTGCTCCGTGTTGCGGAGCTTGAAAACTTGTGCCAGTCACTTGACACATCGATTTATCCCAAGGAGTATTTCAAGACGGGGGTGCAGGCTTTTCTCTACATGCCACAGATGCCGGCTAGCTGGGAGGTTCACGACAGGCTTAATGGCCAGGCACATTCGGTAGGGATGGTCTGGAGAGTTCAGCCAACAGGTAATGGGGCCGTTGAAGCCGAGCTGGAGATTGACCAGAGAGTGGTGGACATTGAATGGGCCAAGGAAGTGGGCGCAGTCGCTGTGCAGATGCTTGAGGGGCTGGCGAATGCCCAGGGGAACACCAAGTTGCGAAATCTGAACTTGGGCCAATGATTGCCAACTTGTTTTCCATCACCTACTTTGCGAGTTTATATCAAATGGTTGAGAGCGTCACGTAAAGAGTGCGGAGCGTGCATGTCTACGGCTCGTCGCCCGTAGCCCTGTAAAGTGTGAATTTAATCGAATGGACTTAGTGCTACCTTGAAGACTACATGTATTCATAAGTGTCGGACCTGCTATGAACTTTTGAGTGCAGCTACCTCTTAGAAGCAAAAGGCCGGTTGAATATACCGAGCCTTCAAGTACCGCTCCTTCTGCTAATGCATGAATTTCTTTGGCTATTAGGTAGCCCTATATCGTTATCACGTTGTGATGTTAGCCGCACCCCAAACCATGGCGCTCTCATTCCGGTTGTGACAAGGACGTAGATGTCTAACGCGAGATCGTGGAATTCGTGGCAAGTTGAGATGACCTGGAACGTGCGATAATGCTTACATGGTTAAAGAGAGGCACTTACGACAAAGTGGGTATTTGCACCAGCTGGAGTCATATTCCGGAGGTCTCCATGGGCCCCCTCGACCGTGCAAGCGACAATCACGCCGAGAGCAGAGACTGCTTGGATAACTATCGGGCCGGTAATACCTAGACCAAGTCGTCTTAGTCGCCTTATCGATAAACGTGTCTACTGTTATTCGTTGAAGAAAACTATCCTCCTTCTTGCCTAGACAGTCCTATTTCGGAGCTGCATTGCTTAGTGTCTGCTTACTCTATGAAGGTTGGAGTAGTAAGTAGTAAGTAGTTATCTACTAAGCAATGTTGCGTGGGTACAGCTGATACAGCTATGGCATCTGATTGACGGACCAATTGAGGGGTAGCAGTAAACCCTGCGCATGTCGGGAAAATACGAAACTATAGTCTTAAGTACCTAAAGATAGATAAACAATTCATGATATTCTTCCCGCTGCGATGAATACCAGCATATTATCTAGCTCTGAACCCGAACTCTCAGTACCATTACTATGGGAATTGCTTCGCATATCACACTGGCCGTTTTCTTTGGCATCGTCGGATTGTACGTTCTCGGACGACTTGTACGATCAAAGCGAAATGCCGTACCACTGCCTCCGGGGCCCAAGGGCATGTTCTTACTGGGCAACATCAATGATATGCCCAAATCTGATGTCCTTGAAGCTTTTCACTGGTTGAAGCACAAGGACTTATATGGTACGTGTACTCGAACTATCCAAATACGACAGTGACTTACAAGACGTCGTGCAATCGTAGGCCCAATTAGCTCCGTGACCACCATGGGCCAGACTATCGTTATTATTAACGACTCTGAATTGGCCACAGAGCTCCTGACAAACCGGGCCGCTCTCCACTCATCTCGCCCAAGACAAATCCTTGCTGGTGAAATCGTCGGCTGGATCAATTCCACGGCCTTGACCCCAAACAACGATAGGTGGAGGAAGCTTCGCAAAATAATCTCACAGGTTGTCAGCAGCAATAAATCTGTCACTATGTTCGACAAGGTGCAGGAAGTTGAGTCTGCACATTTTTTGCTCAACCTCCTGGACTCCCCGGATAATCTGTTTGATCATATCCGAAAGTGAAATCAATTCCCCACCCTATCTACTATCTCTGCTAACCATTGGACCATAGGGAAGCTGGAAGCGTCATCTCGAAAATCACATATGGATACACGCCTGAGGCTCATGATGCAGATCCTTTGGTAGACCTGGCGGGACGAGCCGGGAACACGTTCCAAGAAGCTACAGTGCCCGGGAAGTGGATGGTGGATATCTTGCCTTTCCGTAAGTATCATGGCGAAGACTTACTCTTCACAGCTGACAGCAGCCAGTGAGATACTTCCCCGGCGGCTTCCCAGGTACATCATTCAAGAAACCTGGTAAAGCCATGAAGGATACTCTAACTCAGTGTGTTGAGCAGCCATACGCCTGGGTAAAGCAGCAGATGCGGGAGGGGCGGCACAAAACATCGTTTCTCTCCCAGGCTATCGAGAGCGTTGGCACTGATACAGAGATGGAACACATTCACAAGTGGTCTGCTCTATCACTGTTCACTGGCGGAGCTGATACAGTAATTTCTCTCCCCTCGCTCACGTCTTGAAGTTGAGTTGCTTATTATCTCAGACTGTGTCCTCGCTGCAATCATTCTTTCTCGCCATGATGCTCTTCCCAGACGCCCAGAAGAAGGCACAGGAGGAAATCGACCGCGTCATCGGAGGCGACCGTCTTCCAGTCACTGCAGACCGCCACAATCTCCCCTACCTCTGGGCCGCAATGAAAGAGACACACCGCTGGCATCCTGTCGGTCCCATGGGTATAGCGCACGCAAGTACCGCCGAGGACACATGCAACGGGTACCGGATTCCCAAGGGTTCTATACTCCTGGCCAATACTTGGTGGTTCACCCACGACCCTTCTGTTTATCCTGATCCCATGACCTTCCGTCCAGAGCGTTTCATCGAGACGCCCACACACAAACCCGAGCCCGACCCGCGTAACTTGATCTTTGGATATGGGAGACGCGTCTGCCCTGGGCGATACGTGGCCGACAACGCAGTGTTCATCACGATTGCGCTAACTTTAGCCGTGTTTAACATATCAAAGCCAGTAGACGAGACTGGGAAGGTGATAGAACCTAAGCTGGAATTTGAGCCGGGCACGGTCAGCCGTCCAGTACCTTACAAGGCGCAAATCAAGCCGAGAAGCGAAAAACACGAAGCCCTTATCAGGAAGAGTGAGGAGATTCATCCGTGGGAGCCAAGCGATGCGAAGGAGTTAGAGAACGTAAGATGGAAGTAGAGAGACATGCATATCGTAGTGCTCACCTAGTGTTGCACGCTATTAGAGTTATCTCTCTACTCTCTTATTTTACATATATTATATATATATAGCTCTCCCTCTTTATAGCTATATAATAAACTTAGTCCCTTATTGTGAGGGGTTTCTTGGCAGGCGTTAAGGGAGCTCAAACAATGAGGTGTATTGGGATATCAGACGAATCCTTAAGGGGCTATGTTGGGGATGAGCGTAGGAATATATATACACATAAGCACGTGACCTCCATTCCTGGCCCGAGGCCTGCCCGGTGGCTGGCCGAAGGGCTCCCTGGGAAACACCCGTGACACTTATGTCTATCTTCTATCTATACGTAAGAGTTATAAGTCTAAGGCAAGTTCTTGCAGGCGTTCTTAGAGTGTTCTAATTAACTTAACAAGTTAGATTAGTGCATCTAATTAGTAAATAATTAAGTTTTCGCTAAGTTAGCTAGATTATTAACGCTACTAGGCTTAAAGACTACTGTCACGAGAGGCTACGAGCAGTGATCTCAGAGCTTAGAATAATAACTTGATTGGTTTGCTACGTACGATACTCAGGTATAATACAAGACGTTGCGTAAAGAAGAGAAAGCAGAACAGGCGATTTGAGATCAGATATATCTCGTGGGGTGGCTCGTGCGTCGTTGGGCCAATGAGTGGGCGCCAGGTTCACTTGGCGGCTTCTCATTGGCTAGGGGGGTTGGGACGGTTCTAGCTGTGAGGTGTCATCGGAACCACGGTGGTTACCGTGACAACTACTTAAAAGTCTATTATTAAATTAATAGTGTACACTTTTATATTAGATATAACTAGAAATGGTATTTAATGTTGAGAAATGGGCAACTAGGGCTATGATCCCTCGGGCTAGCGGCGTTCGCCGTCTCAACTCAGCTGAGATGGAGCTCCAGCCAATAGGCTGATTCCAGGCGTCCCTGGAATCCTCTGATTGGCCCAACGCCGCAAAGAGCCTCACACGGCCATTGTGCAACCCCATCAAAAAGGGATCAACAACGACTCCGTAGATTGAAGTAGTCGACACCTCTGACAATTCAATCCTACACCAGTTCACCAACAGTGCTTTGCAAGCTTCCCTAATCGTGATCCTCTCGACCTGGTTCCTTGAGAACTGTTGATTATTTCAACTCTTATAACTATAAATTAATTATAACCAAGTTAACTATACTTAAATGCTTATAAATATAATAATAGTTGGTTACTTATAAATATAGTTAAATTAAATAAATAAATAACTATAAACCCTCATGTTTATTTGATTTGATTGTTGACACCTCTGACGCTGCAATCAGCGCTTAAGTTTTCCGCTCTTATTGCTCCCTGCTTGCCCATATGGTCGGTGAGCGAAATCGGGCATTCTCAGCTGATAGCAGGTTGCTCATGTAAGACTTTGCACGCAAATCAGCATCGCTTGCCAATCGCAATTGTAGGGTTCATTATGTAAAAATGCATTGCAACCCAACATCCGATATATGAATGTGATGACGATTTAATCTACTCAATCTGCAAGCAATCTGCAATCAAGCCTATCCTAAACGTTCACCAAGTCAATCAAGCCAATCTTAGGCCTCCAGATTGCTTAGCTTGATTGTTGGAGACTGTGGCTTCTAGGGATAGGACTTGACTAAAACATAGTCTAAAGTGAGCATCTCGTCTTCAGAGTTCTCAACTCTTGGAGTGATTTAATCTGTTTCCCATCGGCGTCAAAGTTGGTCGCAAGTAAGTACGTTAGCAGTATGCTTTTGTTCAATGGCCACTCGTCGTCTAACATACTCGAGTAAGCCGAATCCCGAGGGGTGCCCCACCGGGTTATATTGTCCTTGCGAAACGTGCCTTCATACTTGTAACCCATCCGCTCGAGATTTTGCAAAGCCTTGATATTGAGTGAATTGGTCGTCGCCGAGACTCTACAGTATGCTGTTGTTTGTCCTTCGAACAAATGACGGAGCAGGAGATAGTGAGCTTCCGTGGAGGTATAGGTACGTTGCAGCACTGGAGAGAATAAAAAATCATCTATTTTGATGGTACGAGATCGTGGGTGAAGCCGGTAGCCCATGATTCCTAGAACGTCGGTGTGGGGATGAACGTCAGAAGGGGACGGTGGACCGAGGTGAGACTTGCAGGCTTTGATGGCGTAGATGGTCAGATCAGGATTGTCGCGCAAATAGCCGAAAATATGATTGGAAAGATCGTCTTCGGTGTAGATGTAAGGAAACCCGATAATCCAGTCGAGCATCTGATTGTTCTCTGGAAAACCAAGATTTTTGAACAGGAGGGGAATATGTGCTGGAACAATGCGTTCCAAGGTCACGTATAGACCCCTTATTGAAGTCGACATTGACGGCTGAGTGCCGGGCTGAGTTGAGCCCAGCTCACCAAGATCTGATGCTTGTTAGCGGATGGAGAGTTGGGAATTATGTAGCACAAAATGCACCATTATTTTCCGCTTTGGGCATCATGAAGTGCGTAACGTTGAGTTTCGAGATACGGATTGAAGGAACGAGGGTACAATGATAATGCTGGAAGAGAGTGCTGACATTATATTTTCAGGTATTCGACTCTGAGTTTAATCCTTGCTATCGTTAGCAGCGGGGGCGTGCCATCGCGATCATCTCGATCGTCGTTTGCTCCGCCACCTACGTAGCAGCCGCTGTGACTACATGTGCTGGTGCTTGTCGCTTGGCTGATCGTCTTTAATGTGGCTTATGGTGATTATGCTAAATGCTGAGTCCATCCCGTAGCTTTGTAGTAAGCTGCACGCTCCTGCATTAGTGTATTTTATGCGTCCGGGATCTTGGAATCCTAGTAAGCAGACAACGCCATTAGCGCTTCAACCTCCGTGTCGAGATGACCTCACCGACGACCACGTCTGCAATCGTTTGTGCTTCGAGATCTCTCCATAGTGAAGATGGTGAACCCCAGAAATCAATACTTCAAGTCTTGGTCCGTGCCATATCATCTCATCAGTTGAGTACTGTCACCGAACCTCACCAAAACTGAACAATATTCCCATCCCTCCAATGCGTGTACTCAACAGCAACAGCTTGAGCGCGCCTAATGGGAAAACATCCAGCAGGTACGCCGATTGTATGCTCACGAAATGGCTCCAGGACCACAAGCCCCGGGCTACTGCCATGAAGGATCAGCCGGCTTTCTATCGCAACCTCGAACAAGCCATGGACATTTCCCGCGCAGACCCCAGCTTTCACGCCTTTCACGTCGCCAAGCCTCGCTGGGACGACTTCGTTCTCGACTTTACCTCGAGCGACTTCTTGTCCTTTTCCCGCTCCGGCCGCATCCGCGAAGCTTTCCTGGAGGAGTTGGGTCGCCATGAGAATTTCCGGCTCAGCGCCTCGGGCTCGCGGGTTCAGTACGGCAATTATGACTATCTCATCCAGGTGGAGCAGGAGCTTGCAGATTTCCACGGGGCGGAAGCAGCTTACATTGCGCATTCGGGCTTCATGGCTAACGCTGGGACGGTGGCGGCCGTGCCTTTGCCCGGTGATGCGTTTGTCTATGATGATGCTGTGCATGCGAGCACTCACGAGGGCATGAAGATGTCGCTAGCTTCGCATCAGCTGTCCTTCCGACACAATGACGCAGACTCTCTGTATGAGGTTCTAAGCTCACTAAAGGAGTCACATACGGCTTTTACGTCAGGGAGCTCCTCGATCCTAATCGCGGTCGAGTCCGTGTATAGCATGGATGGGGACATTTGCCCGCTCAACGAGCTGGTCCAGGTGGCAAAAGAGCTGTTCCCCCTTGGCAACGCTCAATTCATCATTGATGAAGCTCATAGTAGCGGTGTGATTGGACCGAGGGGAGCAGGTCTCGTAAACATGTTGGGGCTAGAGAAAGAGATAGCTATTCGCATTCACATGTGCAGTAAAGCCTTGGGGTCGACTGGAGGTAAATCAACGTTCCTCGGTGATACACAAGAGACGTGAAAAGGGCTAAATTCAGCACAATTAGGTGTTATACTATGTAACAAGACTATTCGGGATCGGTTGATTAGCAACGCACGTTTTGCCATCTACAGCGGCGCACCATCGTTTCCAATGGTGGCGTCCATGCGCGCTGGGTACCGTTTATTGGAGAATGGCGAGGCCGAAAAGGTAAGAACCGTCTTACTTTGCTTCAAAGCCCTCTATCCCCCTTCCCTTCTTGGGCTTGGACTCCCTCTTGCTAACGAAGCCCTAGGGGGTGGAAAAACTCCAGAACAGTGTCAGGCACTTTCTCAAAACTATCACCGCCCATCCCGTATGGGATGAAGCCGTGGATGAGGGCATCCTCAACATACCCCTCGCTGAGGACTATGAAAGTATCGAGCACCTTACTCATATCGTGCCGGTATTGACACGTCCGAAGCACGAGCTGTACCTCTTCTTCCATCTGATGATCAACAACATTAACGCTTATGCTGTGTCTTTTCCTATCGTTCCCAAGGGGAAAAGTCGTGTGCGGCTAGTTTTTCATGCTCATAATAGTCTGGACCAAGTGGAGACGTTGGCAAACGTCATTTGCGAGTGGGCTCAAGAGATGTTGAGCATTGAGGCTAATCAGACAGAGAGTGTCATGCCGAGTGCAGCACGCCAGGTGTATGCTATGAAGACTTGAGAGATTTAGCTTAGATAAGAAATGGCAAGCTCCTTGTGTGATGGGCATATCGTATCTCTTAAACTGGATGGTGATCTGACATTACATCGCGAAGTGGGAAACATGATGCAAAGCTCGCGACGACCCTATTACATTTGATGATGGAATATCACAAATTCGAGCTACTCCAATTTTCTCGATCTCTGTTAACTAATGACTGGGTTATACCGACGATCTTTGCGTATATGAATCTTGATACCCACTCCGGTATGGGACACATGCAAACGGATTAACTGAGCCCAGAAGTAGTCGATATTGAGCCCTTCGCCACCATATGCTCAGCAGATCTCCTAAAATACGGGTTCGGTAGATGGAGGCAATGTTGGCAACGTTGCATGCCCCGCAAGTTCGAGAAGCCGTAATGGAATCGGTATTTGATAGATTGGCCAAATGAGTTAGTCAACAAAGTCGTTAACTTCGCGCGCGTACCGTTGGCGCAATTTTGCAAAATAATATTCTAGCGGCTGATATAATAAAAGCCTTATCTAAAGAGTAAGCAAGCTCCATGTACAGTAAGCTAAATTCTGTGTTGTTGAGATACCCTTGTTTGAAGCCAACCTCTTCTTGTTTAGGCGTAAAGAGTGCGGGGACCCGCGTGGACGCTTGCTAGGATTTTAATCAAAGCTGCCCCACGTGGGCGGAGCTAGCAGAAACAAGATATACAACAAGATAGCGCGACCGGCGATGGGGATAATCATTCACGAGAACAATTTGATTTGGGAGCTCTTGAAACAGCGACACCGTTAAAGCATTGGTCAATCAAACGCCATGCGTCCGCCTTTGCGTATTGCCCTCCTCGAGTGTGACGAGTTGGTCGGAGAGACTAAGAGGGAATACGGTAGCATTGGCGATTTATACAAAAAGTTCCTTGAGGCCGGTGCATCGAAGATCGAGGAAAGCGGTCTCTATGAGCGACCCAATCTCGACGTTTCTTCCTATGATGTGGTAAACAAGCAAGAATATCCAGACGTCGGGAACATCGACGCAGTATTCTTGACAGGCAGCCGTAAGTGACCCAAGAGAATGTCTCGCCCACTTACTCAGTGAGGCGGCCAGGCAAGGGGCCATGCAGCTGATTTCTCATTGTTGGTGCAAGGATATGATTCTTTCACGCCAGGTCTGAATAACTGGATATCAAAGCTCGTCGACTTCATCAAAGCAATGCTGCAAGACCAATCACGGGTTCGGATAATGGCTGTCTGCTTCGGGCATCAGATCGTCGGACGCGCATATGGAGTTATGCCAGAAAGGAATGATTCCGGCTGGGAGCTCTCTGTTACCCCCGTGGTACTAACAGAGAGAGGGAAGCAAGTCTTCGGACAGGATTCACTAGTATGTTCCATCAAGTCCGTGAAGCAATGGCTCCCAAGGTGCTGGACAGTACTAAAGAGAATATCCTGACAGGCGCTTCATCAAATGCATCGCGACGTCCTTCCACGGTATCCACCGTCTGTTGAGAAGCTTGGCCACTCAGACCGTTGCGACGTGCAAGGAATCTACGTCAAGAACCGTGTCATTAGTTTACAAGGGCATCCGGAGTACAATGCAAAGATTGCTAGCGAGTTTCTAGATCGAAGGCGCGGATTAGTACTGGATGACACAACATACCAAGAAGGAAAGAATCGAGTAAATAACCCGCATGATGGCGTGACTGTTGGGGCTTGCTTCTTGAAATTCTTGTTAGAAGTATGACCCATAAGCGTTATTTCTTGATAAAAGGTATTTGATTTATTCTTATTCTATACTCTTAGATAAATTCGCCTAGCTTAAATACTATCAAGTTTCTATATAGCTAAGTAGTACTTAAGCCTTATTATCTCTACTACGTATTTATAGTACTATATAGCGCTGCTAAAAACTTATCTCTTTGTATATTAATAATAGTCTTATAATAATTTAAAAATACTAATATTTAAGAATTATTAAGACTTCGTCGAGCCTTGCATACATCCGATGGAATCTCATACGCACAGTTCCCAACAAGCAATCTCAGTCAATCAACTCAACTTGAGAGTCGTAAGTTGATTAATTTGATTGTTTGTAGTTGACTCGCGCACGTTTTTGTGAGGTTATTGAGTTAGGCGTATGGGAGATCTCGCGATAATTTTATGGTGTTGTACCTCGCCCTAGTCAGTTACTTAAAGTATATGGTATCACTGCTAATAAACTGGGTTACTTTGTACTGGACAACGCCAGCAATAGCGACACTGCGATCGCTGGAATTGCTAGAGATTATGCTTTTGAACCTGCGCACCGGCGCCTCCATTGTAGCTGCCATACACTCAACCTTGTTAGAAAAAAGCTTATGTTTGGCACTAACAAAGCTACTTACAATAACGCTGAAAAGCGCTATTGTAAAGAGGAGCAATACATGCAAAAGTGGCGTAAAGATGGGCCTTTCGGGGTCTTAATTAATATTATTGACTATATTAAAACGCCGCAATAATATGAGCTTTTTCGCGACTTTTAGCGCAAAGCCAATGATGCGTTGCCACCTAGTCAGCGTCTTAAAATACTTGAACCAGTTAAGTTAGTTGTTACTTAATAGAACTCATATTACGCGGCTTTTGCGCGCGCTATAAAGCGTCAAGCCGCGTATAACTCGTACGCCGACTATCACATTCATAAGACTCTTGTAGCTAACACATACGCTACTTAGCAAAATAATAAGTTGCTAGAGGCTCCAGTATGGATGAGATCAATTAGGCTTAGGGTTGAGGATCGGGCTACAATTATAGAGTATTAGGCATGCTTAGAGCCGCTAAACTTTGCTTCTTTACGACTTAAAGGGCGCGGCAAGACAGGCAAATACGGTGCTGTTTACGAGATTATACTAGTTTTCGAATACGTCCTCAAGCAGCTCGAAGCGCGCCAACGCCCATACACGCAAGTCGACTTTAACGCCCATCGCGAGGCTCCCGAAGATTACCTCATTATCAACCTACGCGCAGCTTGGAGCAAAGCCAACGAGTACTACAATAAGCTTGACGACTCACCCGCTTACTATGCCGCTATTTGTTTATATCTGTTCTACAAACACTGCTGCGATAATAGCTAGGCAGATAAGCCAGAGTGGCTCACTACAGCTAATAGTGGCTTCCAGCGTCTTTGGGCTGAGTATAAGCCTCATCGCCCACGTTCGCCGCAAGTTATTGCAGCTCAAACAAGTAGTATCGACGACGCGATTACTGCGTAGGTATACTGGGGCAATGGCCTAGATAGCCCAGGTGGCAAGTTTGAGCGTTGGAAAACACTGGAACCCATGTGGACGCTGGAGTAATATCAGGCGGATGGGAACCCAGTCAAGTACTGGATTCAATTACAGCCAAAATACCCTGCGTTAGCACGTTTTGCGATTGATATTATGACGATCCCAGCATCTAGCAGTGATTGCGAGCGCCTCTTTAGCGAGCTCGGCGATTTACTTGAGTCTAAACGTCGTCGTCTCGGCAGTCAGCAACTTGCAGCTCATCAATTAGTAAGATCTTGGGTAAGAGCTAGCTTTAAAACACCATATTCCAGTGAGGGTAGTGGGCTGACGGAGGAGCAAATTATAAAAGATTACAACATTGACGAGTGGGATACTCTCACGCTGTAGTTTGTATGGCAATAAATCTCTTGGCATCTTTTTGAGTCAACTCACAATCAACTTGCTATCGATCGGCCGAAAAACGCCAACAATCAACTCACAAACAATCAGAGCAGTTAGACGAGTTAATCAACTCAACTTACGGCCGTCTCAGCAACGATTTCAGTCCTCTCAGCGACTGTCCCTCAACGCCATAATCTGACCGCGTCTATAGCGAAGAGGTTGAGCCATACATGGGCAAAACGGTCGGTTGTTTCGGTCGGTTGTTCCGGTTAACCGGTCGGTCTGCATTTTCGGCCGGTTTCGGTTAACCGGTTTGATGAGTTTAGCCAAACTGGTTAAACCGGTCTTATTGATATTACCTTAAAAGCTTGCAGGTTTGCAGTTTGTATGCTTAATTGTTTATTCTATCTCTTTATTATGCCACTTCCTGTTGACTCCTTGTCCTCATTACTACCTGCAAACTTCTATTCCTTTATAGAGGTCTCTAAGGAACCTCTATCTGGAAAGAAAGGTAGTAAGGGCTGTACTATTTATACCTGTAAAGTTTGCGTTGTTTGACTATTCTTAGGGAACCATCGTATGAATGCTATCTGACATATTTAGAATAATTACCTATTACTAGCTCCTACCCTACCTTTTATATTATTAAGCCTAGCTCCTAAGTCTGTAACTGGATACTCTCTTATATATAATCCTTGAAAACTTACCTCCTTTTTCTCCTCTTCTCTATTACCTAATTCTATTAGGAATATCTTCAATCTCCTATAGTATTAGGATACTATTGTCGCCCTCTTCACGCAGCGTTGGCTCCCGTTCTTAGCTATTGAGTGGAAAGAGTTCTAAGATCTCTCTCTTACTACTAATCTATATATTAAGGATTAGCTTATAAAATCCTACTATTCGCTCCTCCGCATAATTATTATAAATAAAGTCTACTATTAAGAATAGATTAAAGAGAGCCTATAAACCGCAGTAAGCTCTATTTATATCTCTTCTAATCTATAGTCTTTACTAAACTAATATTCTCTTCTTAGGGTTACTATATAATAGGTAGATGCGAACTATAAGCTTTAAATAGTATTACTTACTCTCCTAGAATGTCGCTATACTTATAGTAGAGAGTATTAGGCTAAGTTACTTCTATAGGTCTTAGAGACCTATACTATTATAATAAAGATTGGCTAGTATACTAGAGATAATACTACCTTAAATAATACTACTTTGTAGTATCTTAAGAGGCTACTTTATGCTAAAGGTATTACTTTTAATGCAAAGTAACGGCGTATTCGCTGTATAGCCTATATTATCAACCTAAGCCTTTAAGTATTTCTACTTACGTTATTAAAAGAAGTACTTGAAGCTATATTTACTAAGGCTACTAAAGTTAAGGGCGAAGAGCTTATTAATACATTCTTAGATATACTAGCTAAGAGGCGAAAAAGAGAAGCTAAGTAGCGTACTATAGAAATAAGTTAGACTAGTAATATTAGATATTTGGGTGGCTTTGAGGGTTTACCTTGATCTAGATAATAATATAATAAAAGGAGGTGATAATTGCACGTAGTGAAAAGATGATTGATTAATATATAGTAATAATTAAATTAATTAATCGCTATACTCTCTAAGTTATTACTCTATCTCTAGTCTATATACTTGTTTCTACGCAGTTGATATAGTACGCCGCAGTTGAATTAGTGCGCCGCAGTTGAATTAATGCAGCTAGCACCGCTACTAGTATTACTACTAGCATCGCTAGATTAATCGATTAGATCAACGTTACCTTATCTTATCTAATATACCCCTTTAGCTTAAGAACTATTTATTAAGCTAGACTAGGACTACTTGAATATAAGCTTATCGAGTTAAGTCTAGATTTCGTTAAGAGGTACCTTATATATTACCTAGTACTCCTTCACCTCTACTAGCCCTAGTTGTGCTAGGAAGCTCTCCTACTTATTTACTAGTAGCACCTTTATAAAGCCGTTAGTAGTTATCTCTATTAATTGAATGTATTCTACTTTAATTCGGCTAGTAGCTACTTCTTACTATAGCTAGTAATTGTAGATATCAACGTGCCGTAGTTTAGTCTAGAGTTTAGCCAGTTCTTTAGTAACGAGCTAGATTATTTAAGTATTATCGCACTAGATAGTAATATAGTTAGTTAGCAGCTTAACTTATAGCTTGTCTAGTAGTCTTAATATAAATATAGCCTCTTTAGCTACTTAAGATAAGGCTAGTAATTTAGCTTTAGTTATTAAGGTAGTAATAGTATCTTACTTATTTACTCTCTAAGTAATTAGACTATTAAACAACTTAATTATATATCCCTAGGAGCTCTTTCTATCTAAAGTATTATTAGTAAAGGAAGTATTACTAGTAACCTAGAGTAAGTTACCTCTACTAAGTTAGAGAGCTCTTAATCTCGTACTTAAGAGGTATATAAGTACTTAGTTAGTAGCTTCTTAGTGCGTAGTATTTAGGTTTATAAGGAAACGAGTAAGGCGTAACGTAGTAAACGCTATATCTAGCTAAGTAGTTACTACTATAAATAGGAGTAAGCTAATTTTACGCTAGTACTTATTAATCTTAGATAGCGTTACTAAGCTAGTATAAGGCTTAAGCTTAGAAGTAGCTATTAGGGTATTATAGTAGATATCTTATTTATTAGTAAGCTAGTTTATCTTATTAATGTACGCAGTCTATAGGAGTTAGATAAGGCGTTACTCTCTATTCTAGATAATCTCTATACTAAGGAACTATTAGAGATCTACTCCTCTAGTAATAGTATACTTCTATTTTAGGAGATTAATTACCTACTCTACTTCTTTAGTCTTCTTTTAATTATAGGCTATAATTATATCATCTACGTAAAAGAAGATAATAATACTATCTTTTACTATATAGCATAGCTTATAAGGTACTATCTAAAAGCTAAGAGCTTTAAGCGTTAATATAAACTCTCTCTACTATAATAGAGGTAAAATACGTAGACTATATAATACCTTTTAGACCTAAAGGATTATTCCCTTTTTCTAGTATCCCTTTAGCATCTTTATATAGATCTCTCGATCTATTGCAGCGTAGATAAAGGCGTTAGTTACGTTATACTACTTCAGTTTAAGGTCGTATTTAGCTGCAATTACTATAAGTATCTAAAAGAAGTGGCTAGCTAGTGTTATAGTATAGGTATCTTATAATATAACGTTTCTTTACTAGTCTCTACGTACTACTAGTCGGGCTTTATACTTAATAAACTAGTAGTGTTTATCTAGTTTATAGGTATAAACCTATATATAATTAAGTATCTATTAACCTATTTACCTAATTGGTTTAGCTAGTACTTTAGTCTATAATCTTATTTAATAATAGCTGGTTATATAGGCTTATTTAGCTTCTTTAAATAGCTCGCCTATTATATAGTTATCTGGGTTTATTTAGTACGTTAGTAGAGGTAGGAGTTGACTATAATAGAGCTTTAAGCCTTTTGCGAGCATCCTTTTTATCTTCGCTTTATCTATTAACTCTCCTCTATATTACCTAATATTACCTACCTAGGTGCCTACTATAAAGGCTACTACCTATAGAACTATCTTTAATAATCCTTAGTTATTATAGGTTTTTATTATAGTAGTTAACTATTCTCTACCTAAGCTGGTTTTAGATAACTTATACGGTTCCAGTCCTCTAGTTATTAATTAAGCTAGGAGTACTACTAGTAGTAGAGACGGTAGTAGAGTTAGGTAGTAGTCCCTAATCTTTCTTCCTTAGTAGTAGCCTAGTAGGTCTACTTTACTATTTTAGGTTAATATATCTAGTTTAGTATCGTTCTTATAGAAGGACTCTATCTCTAGCTAATAAGTTAGTATTAGAAGCTCGATAGTTCTTATATAAGTAGTAATCTCTTCTAGCGTTTAATATATAAGGTTATCTATTAGGTCCTCTATTTTACTATTAAAGATTATATACTTATTAAAGATAATATCTTAAGTACTTATTACCTTAGCTATAGATAGTACCTATATCTAGTAGATGTTTAACGACTAGTACCTAACGAGGTATCTAATCTAGGCCTTTAGGTCTAACTACTATAGTCTTAATTTACTATAGTAGGTATTATTAGTTATTATAAAAGCTTTACACCTATAAGCTTTTAGATAAGCTAGGTTTAGCTTTCTCTATAATACTATAATTCCTTAATTATAAGCTACTCTAGTAAAGAAGGTCTTATATAGTATTTTCTAGTTATTTAAGTAACTTAGTATTTAGTTATATAAGTAAACTCTAGTATATATAACTTCTAGCTAGAGTTCCTAAGGTAGATTAGCGTTAAGCTATATTATACGTAATTTCTCCTTATTAATACCTCTAGTACGCTCTACTCCTCTATTTTAAGCTTGCGTATCTAGAGCTAAGGGTTCAACTATAATACCTTATAAGCTTAGCTAATATTAGACTTCTAGTTTTACTGTTATAATCTTATTATTAGCCTCAATTACTTTAACTAATATATTGTACTAGTTCTTTAAGAAGAGAATAAGGTTTACTAGTATCTTGATAATTAACTTTACTAGTTAGTTATCTATAAAGTAGAAGTCCTACTATAGTTTAGAGAGCTTCTTAGTAACTAGTATTTAGCTCTTTTCTTTATTAAAGCTTTATACCTTATATAAGTAGAAATCGATTAAGATTCTCTCTCCTAGTCCTTTATAGCTAACTTATAGTACGTAGCTAATTTATTATTTTATCTTTACTTTACTATAGGAGTTATATTTAATAGTAGTTACTCCTTTTACGCGTACCCCTTAAGTTTACTAGATAAGGTACTTAATTACTACTAGCCCTAGATAGCCGAGTCTCTTATACTATAGTAGTATAGTTACTCTAGCTAACCGAGGCTTATAGGTGTGATACGCCGCTTCTTGTATTAGATAAAACTTAAGTACCTACTAGCTATAGATCTTAGTAAGGTCTCTAATTATCTACTTATCTAGCTTATTTAGGGTTATTAGTTCTAATTAGATATCCTACTAGATTCCTTTCTACTAGAGTAATTAAAATAAGACTAGGTTATAGAGGATATCTAGGTATATAGCTATATTATATAGAGCTAGTCTATTTACCTTAGATCGACTCTTTAACGTTAGATTAATAGACCTATATCCTTTTACCTATATCTTTATATTACTAGCCTATATATAGTTATCTTACTAAGGTAGGTAATAGTTATAGATACGATCTAGGTTGTTTATAATATAGTAGGTTAAGCCTAAGTCGAGGATAAATAAGTTTTAGAGTAGGTATTTATTATAGCTATTTATTATAGTCTTAGCTATAAATACTCCTTTAATACTTAATATTCTTTAGCCTTCTAGTTATTCTTAATCTCTAGGCATTAGAGTTGGTAATCGCTTAAATTAAGGTTTATTCTATTCTTAAATTAGCCCTTAAAGCGTAGTATTATACTTGCGCTTATAGTTAATAAGATCTTATTGATTCTTATTTAAGATCTACTACTTAGGTGCCTTATCTAGGTAGATATAGTAGTAGTCCTATATATTATATAATCTACTATAAGCTAGGTAATATACTCTATCTACTATAGTTATTTCTTAATTATAAGATTATATAATATACGCACTTTTTCTATATTTATATTAATTATAGGTTTTACCTAGATTTTTAAGTAGCGCGCTTTTAGTAAGAGAGGCGTCCCTAGTCTTACCCTAGGTAGGTTTACTACTACTAGTAGGGTATTCTAAGGTATTATTAACTATAAAAGTAGCCTTATATTTCCCTAATCTAAGAGGATAATTCACTATTATATATTCGCAGAAGCGTTTTATTATCTCCTTTTAGGTTATACTAGGATTAAATTATCTATAGTCCTAAAAGGTCGTTAACTATATAGGTACTACTTTATTAATAGATATAAGAAAGTTATTAGTAATTACGTTAATTTATAATAGTTCTATAACTTAATATATTTTAGCTTCTATAGAAGCTTAGTTATACTTAGCTAGCTAAGTATCCTAGTTTACTATACTCCTTATTAGTTTAAGTAAGTTAAGGTATTATTTATAAGCTTATTCTTATTTAAATTACTTATTAACGCTAATAGTTTATTTTAGGTTTATAAGCTACTATCGTAGTAACTAATTAGGTAAGTAGTAGGTACGTAGTAGATGCGGTAAGACTAATAATTGTATAAATACTATAATTTACTATAAGCTTATCTACTCCTTATTATATATATATTAATTAATTTAATATTACTTAGAAAGAGTCTTATAGTATTCAAGATCCCCCTTAAAAGCTTTAAGACCTATAGTTAATAGTTTAGATTAACGCGCTAGTTCTTAAACGTTAGAGGCTAGCAAGTATTTAGTAATTACTAGAGGGGTAATAATTTCTAGCTCTTTAATAAGTTTAGTAGTTATTACTAGGTTAATCTTATCCTAGATCTTATAGACTATATATCTAGATTATAGCTAAGTTAACTAGGTTATATAGTCTACGTCGTTCCTTAGCGTTACTATAGGATTGTGTTGCGCTTAGTAGGTTATTTTATTCTATATACTATAATAGTAATAATTAGCGTTATTATTTAAACCTTTAAGTTAGTATTAATTAGGCGTATAGCGTAGTGGTAGCGCGTTGTAGTTATACTATAGAGGTCCTAAGTTCGAATCTTAGTATATCCGCTTAGACTAAATCTATAGTAATAATTTAGTATAGATTTAGTTCTTTTATTAGGTTTAATATAGGTTTTTAGTTGGCTTAAATTGGTTAAGGTAGTAAGACTCTTAATTATTAGATAATTAGGTAGCTTTAAGGGTTTACCTTAATCTAGATAATAATGTAATAAAAGGAGGTGATAATTATACGTAGTAAAAAGATAATTGATTAATGTGTAGTAATAATTGAATTAATTAATTGCTATACTCTCTAAGTTATTACTCTATCTCTAGTCTATATACTTGTTTCTACGTAGTTGATATAGTACGCCGTAGTTGAATTAGTACGCTGCAGTTAAATTAATATAAGCTAGCACTACTACTAGTATCGCTACTAGTATCGCTAGATTAATCGATTAGATTAACATTACCTTATCTTATCTAATAAGTAAGTAGTAGCGCATAAATATAGCTAGGAGTATAGTAAGTAAGGATTCTATTACTAATAAGTTTATAGGTATTAAGAATATTCTAGTATTACGTAAACTCTATAGTCTTACTAAATTACTCTACTATTCTAATACTTATATAGACTTATAGTAAGATACTATTAGACTATAGCTAGGAATTAATAACTATACCTACTAGAACTTATAGTATTACTTTATTAGCTGAATAAAAAGAATAAAACCTTAAATTATTGAATTTATGCTCTAGTATAAAGTAGCTCTTGGAGTTAATTAGCTTACTAGAGAGGACTAGTAGATTCTTGATAGAGTATATCAGTTCCTTAAGATATTTACTGAAGCTACTTTGTATATAGAAGGGAAAAGCTTAATTAGCTAATTGCTGCTTGTTATTGAGATTCTTTTAAAGAAGTTTGAAGATAAGAAAAAGAGATACTCCTCTAGTCCTGAAAAGGACCCCTATATAGTTAGAGCTATTAATATAGGCTGGTTCGTCCTCAATAAGTACTATAGTCGTGCTGAAGAGGTGCCTGCCTATAGAGCTGCTATTCTTCTTGATCTATTATCTCGTCGCGTATATCTTAATATATTCTAGAAGAAGGCTTGGGTTAATTCTATAATTTAATCAGCTAGCATAATTTAGGAAGAGGAATTTAATACTTAGCCTTCTGAAAATGCTTCTCTAACTAGAGATGCTACTACTGTAGTAGAGCTTGAATTAACAAAGCTAAATAGCTTTGCGAAGTATAAGGTAAAATAGAAGCCTGAGTATACTTTACCTAGAGCTGTAGACGATTTCTATCGTTTTATTGATATGGATCCTATTGATCTTGATGGTATGAAGCTTACTCTACTGGAATGGTGGTGTCAACCTACGCAAAGACGGTCCTACCCTTGTCTCTCTTAAATGGCTATTACAATCCTCTCTATCCCTGTAGAGTCTGCAGAACCTGAAAAGGTGTTCTCAGGAGCTCGGAGAACATGTTCATGGAGTCGTCTCCGGCTAACACCTCGAAATATTGAGATTATTGAGTGTGTGGGCAATTGGCTAAAAAAGGGTCATATTAACCCAGTCAGAGCGAATGGGATAGGATTCCCTATCACACCAGATCCGTACCTTGATCAAGATGCTGCAGAGGAACTAGATCAACAGCTAGTTGAATGTATTGAGGCTGAGTTAGGTTAGTAGGTAATCATGTGACCGGTCTAATCGGTCTAATCGGTTTAACCGGTCGGTTGTTCCGGTCGCTGAATTGATCCGGTCGGTTGTTTCGGTCGATGGATTTGAACCGGTTAACCGGTTTGCCCATGTATGGGTTGAGCTTCGCTCCAAAGACAGCGATGATGACTTTGCGAGTTTCACTGCAGCTAGCGGTGATGAGCTTCCCAACGAATCCGATGCCAGCGGTAGACGACCTCCACGCAAGACCAAGGTGATCGAGGAAGCATCCGCATATGACAACGTGCTAGTAGTGACTACCAACAAACAGCTCACTGATGGAACGCTGGGACATGGTCAACTCACACCTGGTAAACAAACTCCCGCCAAAGTGCTGGCTTACGAAGAAGCCGTGTCTAGAAAACACTCTCCCGTGAAGACCTGGCGGCTGGAGCAAGATTCACACCCAGAGAACATGGCGAGCTCGTCATGGAAGTCGGGGGTGTCGACGAAGACATACAAAGGCCCTCCAGAGATTCCTCTATCAAAGCTTGCGAATAATGTAGAAGGGAATGCACACGGAATCGCTGATTCAGGCCAAGACCACGATATCCGATCACGAAGATCAAAGCGGCCGCGCTACTCATCCTCCGCATATCTCCTCATCGCCCGGCCCAACCTCCATTGACTTGAGCACCGTCACCTGTACCAAGGAGCGGCCCGAGGGCACGCGCAACCCCTCAATAGACATGGTACATCTTTGAGTATAGCCATACTCTCTGCAAGCTCTGTCACTTTTTGGCATCACTCACGCATGCAACTAGAAGCTAAACTTCATGCCTCCATTCGCGCAGATGACACTACCTGTGGTCCATCCAGCCTCGGGCAGGCAGAGCATACCCACGACACCTGCAACCTCCTCGCTGTACGCTGGTCGTCCTCCTGCGTTTTGCGACGCTTTGTAAATCTTGTCATCATCGATGCCCTTCCTCGGTGCCGACAGAGGAGTGTTCTCGATAAAAGGCTTAATCTGCGTAAGGAAAATCTCGTAGTCATGCCAGTACATATCTGTCGCAACTGGGCCCGGGTTGATAGCATTAACCGTGCATCGTTCTGCCAGCTCACGGGACCATGTCCTTGTCATACCCTCAAGCGCTGCTTTGGTCCCACCGTAGATAGACTGGCCCCTGATTCCAAGCGAAGAGCTGGCCGACGAGACGTTGACGATGCGCCCAGAGCGATCATTAGGCAAGTAAGGTATCGCAGCTTGCAACAGCAGCAATGGCCCTCGTACGTTGATATGGTATTGTCTTGCAAAGTCCTCACAGTCCACGTTCTCAATAGAGTTGTTACCTGCCACGCCCGCGTTGTTGATAATCACATCGAGCTGGAACTTGCCGCTCTTTGGATGTGCGAAATTGTTCTTAGTCACCTCAACAAGGCACTTCGGTCCATTTTCGGAGCCCATGTTCGATTGCACCGCCAGAGCCTTGATTCTATACTCGGCTGACAATTCAGAGGCGAGGTCTTGGGCGGTCTGAGTTGACGAGTCGGAGGTATAATTGAGAACGAGATTACAGCCTTTGTTGGCCAGATTGCGTGCAATCTCGACGCCGATACCTAGGACCTGTTAGCCAGGATATCATTTGCAAGTGCAGGCATTTTCATACCCCGCGATGCTCCAGTCACGATACCCACTCTGCCCTCGAGTGGTCGCTGACTTGAGCCGCTGCCAAGGTTGGTCGAAGCTGTCCGCATGTGTGTTGATCTGGTAGCCATGTTGGAAGATAATATAGATAATGTTTCGGTAACTGTTACAGAAGCTCACAAGGAATTGGATGCTGTGGGAGAACAGTTGTCTTGAATGGTGGGGTTGCGATGAAGCTTTATAGTTGGTGCGGGGAGCAGCTATGGAGACAAAACATCATGGCTTAATCCGCCAATGGCCCCTCAAAATGCGAGTCTGTGAACATGTTGGAAGTTTCGTACGTCTGGAAAGTGACGATGCCGATGCTGGTTGTACAGTCAGACAGTCAGCTTTACAAGCTCGACCTAATCCCTGTTCGCCTGTCAGACGAATTCGGCTTGCTTAGTTAGCCTCCGCCCTCCCCCGCCACTCCTGCTTCGGAACGTGGACCTCAACCTCCCACACTGCCACAACACCTACATCCATCCACCTTCGCCGCCGAGCATTCCATATCACGTTGCGGGATGATGTTTGTACAACGTATACCAATTAGTGTGTTTACTGTTGCCCAGGCAGCACGCGTTTACTTCCCAGACTGAGAACGCGACGCCAAGCACGGTCGGATCTCGACTCCATTCTCATGCCTTCGTGTCTTCGACTGCGATTGTTATTGATAGAATTGAGGACCTTGAACGTTGTGGGGGAGTGCTGGAGGAGTGGTGATGGTGAAGGGATGTCGTTGTTCCTTCACCGTACCTGCGAATTCAAGCTGACTTCATAAGTGCTTCGCGCTAACGCGTTCACGATTCACCCTCTCGGTTAATCGCGAAAGTGAGAACTTCGCGCTAAGGGGCGCTGCCCCGCCCCATCAAAATGCCACCCCAACTTCAACGCTGCATAACTACATCAATATGGAGCCAATTGAGGCTGCGCTCGCAGCTATATAATTGCTAAAGCCTGGATAACAGCTTGTATATACTCGAATTGCAGAAAAGTATGGAGTTGATCGCGGAACGCTCGCGCGGAGACGCCAGCGCGCAATAGTCTCACGCAACGCCTAAGCTCAACTAAAACCAGCAAGCACTCTATCCCTAGTAAGAGTAGGAGCCATATATCAATTAAGGCCTATAGAGCTTAACCTTAAAAGATATTGCAATAATAGGTATTATACGTAGCTCTATAGCCTCATGTTTGGTTGCTATTTTGGTATTCGGAGCGGGCGTTGCGCCGTCCACCTCGTTAGGTAGTGGTCTGATGTCAGCACCCTGCACGCACGAAACTCATGCCCAGAACCGCGTCAACAATAATTACGCAAAAGAAAGCATATTTCCGTTTCGAGAAATATCTGTCCTATCAGCTACATGTACGAATTCGTCACAGTGTCTCACCCAGGTGAAATTAAAGGCCGGAAAAAGCAAGGAAACTTAGACAACATGCGATTCGCTATGGCATACAGAGGAGCAAAGCAGACCGAGCGAAGAAAGACGGCAAATCTGTGCCAGTTGTACCGAATAGACAAGCAGGGCAGTCCCTAGATCAGGCGAGATCAAACACTTCTACACTCATGAAAGCACCCTCTATCAGTCTGTTAGATCCGTTCAACACTCTTTGCGGGTGTCCGGAACGACTACAATCGTTGATGTGGCACCCATCAGCTAAACAAGCCGGTGAACCAATATTTGGCGTAAAATCCTCAAGAAAACCAATCTTACAATGCATGGAGGCCATCTTCAAAGGCGCGTTGGCCGACCCTTCGCTATTTCACGCGCTCTCTCTCGTCCTTCCGCTAGCTGCAAACAATAATCTACCTAATGTCGAAGTATTAACACATCGCGGCGAGCTCTTAAATAGCATACGCACGAATATCAAGGCTCTAGACAGCACCCCAAAAGTCTCGACCATTTGCGCAATACTACTTCTAATCAGTTATAAATACCATATTAATAGATCAAACAGTCACAGTATCGCTCTTCACATCCGCGACGTCCATACAATGATGAACATCTATAGGGCCCAAATTATATCTTTAATTAATGAAGTACAGCGCGCATTATTTTAGCAAGATTTATTAAGTTACTTAATAGCTAACACACCCCGCTTTCTCTCCCATAGAGATTATCGCGACTTCAGTTCACCAAGGGATGTGCTGCATCTCAAACAAAAGGCGGTACCTCGCGGATTCGGAACCAAAATCGCTCAGAGCCACATTAGTTTACCATTGTTCTACAGGATTTAAATGCTCTCTACTAGCTAATAGACTCTAAATACGGACCAGATAAGAAGCCACTTCACGTCTTTACAATTAACGATAACCAGGCTAATATCGAAAGCCGACTGGTAGATTTGTTAAGCCAGTGCAAGCGATTACCTAATCCCAATTCCTAGTACGAGGCATACATTCTCTGCGCGTACACATGTGCATATAAGCTGTCTACTAGGATCTAGGTAGGCTACTTTATCCCAGAAATCTATATCAATCGTATCTATCGATTTGTAGTACAGGATCTGCACCACTCGGATAGGGTGTCTACGAAGGAGCTCGTATTTGGTGTTGCACCGCACAGGCCACCCTACCTCCTTACCAGCAAACTGCCTAGCAAACTTGGTATTTTAGAGCACAACCTATAGGTTTAAGTAGCTAAAATTAGTGATACTCTCTACCTGTAATACAGTTTATATTTCGTTATTTTTATTAAAAAAAAAAAAGTAGAGTTGCTAGGGTGGAAGCTATAGAAACTTGACGCGTTTGGTAGCTGTTTAGATAGGGTGGCCTGTGCGGTGCAACACCAAATACGAGCTCCTTCGTATGCACCGCGTGCACATGTTCAGCCCGTGCACGCCGAACGCGAAACTCCATCCTATCTACCCAAACTCCACACGCGATATCTCTACCAATATGAGTCGAATTAAAGCAGTAATTGAAGCAATTAACTCGTAAGATTATAGTGAACCTTTTTTATATACAGAACCTGCTACTAAATTTAATATTGAGCGCACTACACTTAGCTAAAGGTACTATAGTATAATAAGCTTAATTTACGCTAGTATAATTAATTAATATAAACTTAACCTATCCCTTAATCCGCTGGAGTTTAGCCTCGCGTAACTAGCCAATTAGTAGCATCGCGGTGACATAGTGCGGCATTCTCCGAACATAATTTATATGAGTGGGGCTACTAAAATAGGCATAATACTATATATTAAGAGGTAGTTATATATACTAAGATTGCTTATTAACCTCTTTCAAGTGCTCTAACTAGCACGAACCTTCGCATATAGGTATTTAGTAGTAAAAACAGCCTAATTTAGTTCTCCGCAGTCTCCCTTTTTAAACTAAGTTACTACTAATCTTACCTAAAACCGTACGTAAGCCTAGATTATATCGTCTACTAGTAGTAGCGCAATAAGAGTAGGTTTTACGCGCTCCTAGCTTAGCCTACTTATAGAGGCTACTAAGTCTAATATTTATATATAGGGCCCTCCTATATAAGGACTACCTATACTCTCTATAAAGCGTTTTTAAGAAAGTTAAGAGTTAGATAACTAGACCTAGTAACTACTTCCTATAAGCTCCTTAATCTATCTATAGTTTTAGTAATAATAGCTTATAGCTATTAACGAGTATAATATTAATTAAGAGTAATAAGAGAGGCTTCTAAGTCTTGCGATAAGGGCGTAAAATTAGGTAGTAACTATAGAGTTAATTAAACTAATCTACACTACCTATAAAGTAATTATAGTAATTAATAAGTAAAGGTATATTAAGTAGTAAGCGCACGTAACGCCTAAATAGAGCTCTCGTTTAGGACGCGCTAGTCCGAGTAGTACTTAGGCGGCGTCTCTCTCTAGTAATAGTTTCCTCTAAATTACTAATAGTTATAGTGAATAAAACGATATTATTATCTCTCTATATAAATATACTAACTCTCTAAGATAGAGAGGTAGCGTAGCGTATAGTTCCCTATTTAAGTATATCGCGCTAAGCCTTACAAGTTACTAACTTAGCTAAGAAATACTTATCTAGGAGTTATACTAGTAAGAAAACTTAGGGTAGCTTATTATTAGGTTTAGTAGTGAACTAAGAGGTAGGTAGTATAGGTAGTAGTAGCTAAGAGGTCTATAAGATCCCTATTCTATTATTTTTATTAGTATTTACCTCTATAACTTTATGCGGCGTAGAGCTAGTTCGAATAATACTAGTAGCTCTAACTCTATCTCGCCGAAGGCGTTTAAGTAGTTTAATAGTTATAAATAGGTTATTAAGCTAGATTATATATTTCCCTCTTAGTAGTAGCTATTTACCTTCACTCTTATTAAGTACGAGATTAGCTACAATAGCATAGGTAGAGGAGAAGCCCTTAGTTCTCTAGTAGAGTCTAATTTTATATAGCCTATTACTAGGTTTTAAACCCTTTATATAGAAGCGCTAGTTTAGGTAGTACCTAGAGTCTCCTAAAAACTATATTTTATATCTAGTACTAGTAGCTTTATAAGTAATAGTAGTTATCTCTTTAGCGCGGCTATAGAAGTACTATATACTCTTATCTACTACTAAATTAAGCCCTAGGCGCTAGTAATATTAGCTCGTGCGCCTAATATACTTAGATAGATTATATACGCGCTTAAAAGTTAACGTAAAAGGTACTAAGTTTAAGTCGCGTAGTAGGTAGACGTATATATATCGATTAATCTACTTAAAATAGAGCCTACTTATAGTATCTCGAACGTAGTAAGTTACGCTAAAAAAAGCGTCGTTACGCTAGTAATCTAAAACCCTCGCCTTATAGTAAATACCTATATAGATTACTATAGAGAGATAGGCGTAGATATTACTAGGAGTAACTAGGTACTATAGGCGAGAGATCTTATTATAATTACTACTTTTCATGTAGTTGATAGTAGCGTTTTTATTTATATATACAACGATTTTTTCAATTAGCTTATTAGTCTAAAACAGCCTAAATAGCTCTAGTAGTACCTCTTTACTTACGTGATCTAGTAGGTTTAGTACACCTTATATATACTTATTTTCGACGTATAGTAGCTCCTATATTAGCGCTAGAGCTTCTAGTAGCATTAAAGGCTTATTCCTACCTCTATAAGCCTAGGTATTACCCTTTAGGACTAGATTATTATTAATGCGACCGCGCGGCGTTATTTAGGTGTATTTTAGAGCGTTTTAAGAGCGTTTTAAGAGTAGTATAATGTAATAAAGCGAGTAATAGATAGGTAAGTAGTATAGGTAAGGCTATAGCCTTAGTACTAGCTCGTGCGTTAAATAGGGGTATATATTAGCTAGTTACGCGAGGCTAAACTCTAGTGGATTAAGGGATAATAAGAGTTAGAGCTACTTAAATATATTAAAAAACTTACTAAGAGAGGCTATCTACCTATAAGAAAAGATAATTAAAAATTAGATTATATAAATAGCTTACTAGCCTATAAGTAATAGCTAGGTTACTTACTTGTAATAAAGTAAAAGATAGAATCTAAACTCTATAATTCTACTTCCTTAAACGATATTTATACTACGATACACCCCCTAGGAGAGCTACTAATAGATTGCAGCTTCCTGATAAGAGTAGTTGATCTAACTAATTGTACGCTATAATTTAGCTACTTTGAGCTACTGGAGAGCGCCAACCTCCTTAATTGCGATCCCAACACTGCTTAGAGGAGCTTGA